>OW240914.1:146618780-146761531 GCA_933207985.1 Pelobates cultripes | reverse complement strand
GGGACAGGGGAGGAGGGGGAGAGAACGCTATGGGACAGGGGAGGGTGGAAAGAACACTATAGCGGAGGGGACAAAGAACACTATGGGGGAGGGAGAGGAAGAATACTATGGGACACGGGATTGGGGGAAATAACACTATGGGACAGGGGAGGGGGGAAGAACACTAAAAAAGTGGGAGTGTAGAGGAACAGTAGGGGGGAGAGAGGAACATTAAGGGGGATGTGGGGCACTAAGAGATAGGTAAGGGGGAGGGAAGAGGAACACTAAGGGACAGGGGAGGGGAGAGAGGGGAGAGTAACACTAATGGACAGGGAAGGGAGGGAAGAGGAACACTAAGGGACAGGGAAGGGAGGGCAGAGGAACACTAAGGGACAAGGAAAGGAGGGGAGAGAAACACTAAGGGACAGGGAAGGGAGGGGAGAGGAACACTAGGGGACATGGAGGGGAGAGGACCATTAAGGGACATGAAGGGGAGAGGACCACTAATTGACATGGAGGGGAGGAGAGAGGAACACTAAAGGACATGGAGGGGAGAATTGCACACAAGGGGCCTGAGTGGGGAGAAAGACACACAGAGGGACATGAGGGGGGAGAAAGTCCACAGAGGGACTGGGGATGAAAGCTCCACACAGAAGGGCCTGTGAGTGGAAATACAAAGTGGCTGGGTGTGAAAGAGACACAGAGGGGTTGGAGAAAAGGAAAAAAAGATACAGAGGGCCTGAGGGGAGATAGACGGGCTGGTGGTAAAAGAGAAATACACAAAGGAGCTGATTAGAGTAAAAGACACAAAGGGACTGGGAGAGAAGGAGACACATAAATGAGCTGTGGGAAGTAACACAAAGGGGGTTAGCAAGAAATACACAAGGGAGGTGTAAGACACAGAATGGGGAAAATATAGGAGATGAGACACTAAAGGGGGTAAGACAGTTTAAAAAGGGGTTAAGAAACAAAAGGTGGGTTAAGAGGCACACAGGTGAAGATGCTTTTGTGGGGAAGAGGGGGGGGGCTCCAAAATCATCTTCGCCTGTGTACCCAAAAGTCCTTGCACCGGCCCTGCATCTAGAGTGCTCTGACATTAGCCTTCCATTAAGTTTTAAACCATTTTTGGTCATTTCACTCAGGTCCAGTGCAAGGATTTTTAGCTACACAGGTGAAGATGGTTCAAGAAGTTAGCGGCTGGAGGGGAGCGTAGTGCGTAGTTAGCCTGACATTGCGCCCCCAGGGCCGGTGCGCCCTAAGGCAGCCACCTGGGCAGCCCTATGGTAGCGCCGGCCCTGAGCTTAATATTAAATGACTTGCCCTGGCCAGCCACAGACCAGATCCCACAGAGTTATGGCTATTGCAGAGACTACTCATTTCCTACTAGCCATACCAGTCCATACCAACAATAGGTGCTGTGATAAGCTGACACTTATCACAGCCACCCATTGCTGCTCATGCTAATGCTTCCTCGTTAGATCAAGCAGCACAGAGGAAATGGGCTGCTGGGGACTCTCATTTAGCATCATAACATTAAAAACAATTTAATACTGAATGCATGGATGGTGCCAGGGGACTCCAGAAATTATAACCTCTTCAATGAGATTAAGCAGTTACAGTGCCTGTGGTTTCCTTTTAAAGACGTGGTTTAAGCTTTGAAAATTGAGACAAAGATTGTAGTTCAGCTGTCAGCTTACACCTTCTGAAGCCACAGGTCCAGTATGGCTGCAACACTTCAAGCATTCAGAATGCAACTCCCATGAAACCTCCCTTGTTGCTTGGATAGTGCTGAGAGTGGAATCCTCACATCCAGTTGCTGTTTCAAAATTCTGTGTATATTCTTCCTTCATGCTGGGGCAATAAAAATAAGACAGGTAAAATGCCAATCAGGCCACAAGACAACTCCTATGAGGCACTTGGGGGGAAAAATGCTATATGCTCCTGAAGCCCATACATGTTATTTCATATTAAGGCATTTCGGCTTAAAGAAACATTTCCATCCCCATAACAACTTAAAGGAAAACTTAAATAAAAATTGAGTGGGTGATTACAATTTAGTAGATCTATCCACAAAAGAAAACATGCATGTATTGTTTGCATGTTTCATGTATATGAAAATACAGCCTGCCCAAGCAGTAGAACATCTGTCTGCAGCCTTTGCAAGCCCTCCCCGCTTTCAAAGTATACACCAATTAGAGGCTGTTCATTGAGAAGCCTCTTTTCTGGAGCCATGAGCATGTGTGTGCATGTGAGGGCGGCTTTGCTCTGCTTCTCAAAAAAGTGCCATTCCCATTACCAAACTTAAGTGTACGTTATGTGTCTGAAGGGTTCCTCTAAGCAGATTAAAATTGTTATGGGGTGGGAGTGTTCATTTAACACTGATTGAACAATGTTTAACTTTTGCAACTGTAATGCCTGCCTTATTTGTGTCATACGGGGTCCAGTTACTTTTATTTATTTTTTAACCAAGATTAATCTTTTGTTGATCTATCAAATGCAGATTTCTGTTTGTAATTCAACACGATCACACCGTCAGATTATGACTAAAACTATTAATGTCTACCTTTTATAGAACTCTTAGCTGTAATACTAATCTACTGTACTGTGGTGAAAACTTAAGGAGATAATGGATAGCCTCGCTGACCTGTACAAGAGCTATAGCAGGTTTGAACAAGGAGAACACTCAGTCAACTATGGAATTTGTAACAGCGGAAAAGCAAAGGTAGAGCATGTGATTTACTCAGAATTGAAAATAAGCATGATAATTTCTTTATATATATATTGCCCAGGTTTTAAACATATATGCTAACTTTAAGGCTTTTTCTTTTTAGGAAATCAAATGTTCTTTGCTGTGAAAACAGAAACAGGAGATCCAATACACGGGAGGGTTGGACAGGTTTCGGATCGGTTTTATTTTGTATTCTTTCTTCTTGTTCTAGCAAACAGGAAGATTTGTCTAAATGTATGTTTGTTTCTTTCTTTCTGTCTCGCTCTTCTTTATTTCTTGTTTTGTTTGTACATGGGAGCAGAAACTTTTAACTTCTTTGCCTCTTGCGGGCGGAAATGAAGATGATTAGATGTGCAACAATAAGCACGCAGGGATTGAAGTACCCCAATAAAAGAGCATTCGTTTTTGATTATCTCAAAAAAGAACGTATAAAAGATATGTTTCATACAAGAAACACATTGGAAAAAACTGAGAATACTAAATTTATACCCTCTAGATATTTTTAGCATCTTTAGAACATTAAAAAAGGGGAGTTACAGTCCTAGTCCACCTCCAAGAGGTAGATGAGGAGGGAAGATACGTCATCATAATTTGTGATATTTAAGGTTTTAGATATACTTTGGTACACCTATATGCACCTAATGGTGATTAGGTAGGCATGTGTTACTTAAAATTGTAAAGAAGCATAATACTTTATTTATTTATAATTTTGCTTAGTTTTTGAACATTTATGTGTAACTAAGGTGTTTATTGGTAATCCAATATGTAGTCAATATTACTAAATCAATATATAGCCACAGAGGATCTATCATTTCTTGTCCAGTGACTTTATATCAATAAGAATTTTATAGGCATAGTAAATATACACTGATCAGCAACAACATTAAACCACTGACAGGTGACATGAGTAGCATTGATTATATCATTACAAAGGCACCTGTAAAGAGGTATAAATGTATATAAGCTATGTATTACCCAGTTCACTTGTTTGAAAGCCTGGACATAGGCATCAAATGTATGTAACGCTAGAGTTTGGAACATAAAGTTCATCTATCATCTGCTTTGCGTGAGGTTTTTTTTTTACCAAATAATTTCTTAAACACTACAATACATCTGCATGTACACATCAATAAACATAGATCACTTTCCATGTACAGTATTGTTGTTTTAATAAAACAAGACTTTTTCCACAGTGAAATTATTTCTTACCCTGCAATATTCTTGTGACTCTTTTGTAATTCTGTTTCACTATTTTCTAGTTTTGATGAAAGGGTATTATTGTTCGATTCCGTGTTGAGATTGCCTGGTGTACTTTTTGTGTCTACCTGATGTAAGATGTTTTCATTAGCACCATGAATCTTTCCCATTTTTGCAAGTCTGGATTTAGCTCTGCTGACTTCTTCCTTCAGAGACATGAGGCTTCCAATCAGACTGTGCGTAGCCTCCATGACTGTAGAGGATAAATGACTAGGTGGTACCTGTATGACACACAGATAAATGTATTACTAATTCCACCAGGTCAGTTGTCTATTAGTAACCCTTTAGAGCTTTCACAATTAGACAACTAGTAAACTAACAGTATTATGTAGTCCAGTATACATACAAATATTTTTAATTTAATAATAATAATGATATTTAAATATCCACTGCTTGAAGAACACCATTCATACACTCTGCACCTAAATGTGAGTTTTATTGCCAAGGAGCTCTGTGATACATTATTACATGCAAACAACTCATTGTAGTAAACAGAGCACTGAAGGGGATGAGAAATGTAAACAAAGACACAAAAGGTGGAGGCCAAGTGCCAAATACCCTAGGTAAGCTTTTGATACAACCACTTTTCCCATGAAACAGGTCTCAAACACAAACTGAAAGTAGAAATTCACTTACTATTTCTTTTTCCATGCATTTTTCATTAGGGTTCCCATCGGTATGAATTGTATCCTGTATTGTCAAAGCACCTTTTGGGCTCTCTTTTTCAATCTGCTCAGTAGTATTTTTTCCTTCGCTGTCTGGTTCTTCTGAAAGATCTGCTCTCTCAGTTTTCTCCTTTGCATAATTAATGTCTTTATATGATTGAAGGTTGTCCTGCTTTATAATGTCCTTCTCATGGAGGTGTACATCGTCTTCAGAGTGACCAGCATTTTTAATTACCACTTCTCTAGGTATTAAAACTCCATCCACTTGATCTTTCAATGCATATGTTTTTACTGTCATGTGTGATGTTTCTTCTTGATCTGTATTTGGTTTTACATCATACATCCTTCCAGCTTCCTCCATTTCTTTTTCAGTAGTCTAGGGGAGAACAAATATACAATAATTATACTTCCTTTAGTAATGACAATTACAAAATATAAAATCTAAAAACAATAGGAGAGGGTAAAAAAATATATACAATACTAAGTTGTCATGAAATAGCAAGAAAGTGATATAAATGATCAGCAGTTTTGAGAAAGGTTAATTTGCAGTGTCCTCCAACCCAAATCCATTGACACAATGTATCTCTATATTCAAAGTGATGACTTCCAAATACATAAAAAAATGTGGTGCTCGTCACCAAGTATTACAATAAAAGCGTATATATGCAGGCAGATAGCTGGGTAATGTTACCACTCCGTTCAGGTGTCGTCCGGGACACTTTCTGGTGTGTAAGCCGAAAGGTGATCCTCCCTGTTTGGAAGAACGCCAACGTGGATTTTATTGTGGTACTTGGAGACGAGCACCACATTGTTTTAATGTATTTGGAAGTCATCACTTCAAGTGAATATTGAGACAAGAGTCACCAGCGATCCCTGTTATAGTCAAGCTTGAACAACTGTCTTTTTTTGTATTACACCAAAACTATCACTAGGGGTCTCCATTTACCTGATACTATAGCTCTTATTCCTATTGTGAGGTAGCTTAGGACTAGAAAAGCAACAATAGTAACATAATATAATACAGAAGACTACTCCAAAAGCTTCAATTTAGAATACAGTATTTCAATACTAGTAAAGCTTTTTTGAACTAGATTGTGTCAGAGACACTACAGAAAGTAATGTGCTGAGACAGCTGTTCCCTTTTCTGGCCCTCACCCAAAGACTAAATATATCAGGAAGTAAATTTAACAATGTACTTGACGTTCGTTTCACCCGCCATGCTGGAAACAACACCTTAGTTCCAATATAAATGATCAATTGTGGAAACATATAAACTCATAATTGCATTCGTATAAGTACACAGGTGTAACGAATGCTGGTATTTCAGATACACGTTCATTCGTTTCCTCCCGAACTGCTAGAGGCTGAGTGATTATAGCTTACAGTTCGGGTGCTGAGCCGAACGTTCTCCAGAAGAAATTCAGCATCCAAGTAAATTCACCAAGCAGATCAGACGGATACCCAAACATCAGCCTAGACTAGATGAAGGGTACAACAGGAATTAATTTATTCAGGCCAACTGGCAAGTCCTCATGCACGGGGTTTACAGTGACATATTCCAGGGGCATTCCCCACTGGACCTGAGAGGGAACTATGACAAAATAAAACTGCAATCTTTAAGTTTGGATTCAAATATTGTTGAATGGGTAAGGCAATGGCTGAGTAACAGGCAACAGAGGGTTGTAGTTAATGGAATATATTCGAAGCTTGGACTTGTCACCAGTGGGGTACCTCAGGGATCTGTACTTGGACCCATTCTCTTTAATATTTTTATTAGTGATATTGCAGAAGGTCTTGATGGTAAGGTATGTCTTTTGCTGATGATACTAAGATATGTAACAGGGTTGATGTTCCAGGAGGGATAAGCCAAATGACAAATGATTTAGGTAAACTAGAAAAATGGTCAGAATTGTGGCAACTGACATTTAATGTGGATAAGTGCAAGATAATGCATCTTGGACGTAAAAACCCAAGGGCAGAGTACAGAATATTTGATAGAGTTCTAACCTCAACATATGAGGAAAGGGATTTAGGGGTGATTATTTCTGATGACTTAAAGGTAGGCAGACAATGTAATAGAGCAGCAGGAAATGCTAGCAGAATGCTTGGTTGTATAGGGAGAGGTATTAGCAGTAGAAAGAGGGAAGTGCTCATGCCATTGTACAGAACACTGGTGAGACCTCACTTGGAGTATTGTACACAGTACTGGAGACCGTATCTTCAGAAGGATATTGATACCTTAGAGAGGGTTCAGAGAAGGGCTACTAAACTGGTTCATGGATTGCAGGATAAAACTTACCAGGAAAGGTTAAAGGATCTTAACATGTATAGCTTGGAGGAAAGACGAGACAGGGGGGATATGATAGAAACATTTAAATACATAAAGGGAATCAACACAGTAAAGGAGGAGACTATATTTAAAAGAAGAAAAACTACCACAACAAGAGGACATAGTCTTAAATTAGAGGGACAAAGGTTTAAAAATAATATCAGGAAGTATTACTTTACTGAGAGGGTAGTGGATGCATGGAATAGCCTTCCAGCTGAAGTGGTAGAGGTTAACACAGTAAAGGAGTTTAAGCATGCGTGGGATAGGCATAAGGCTATCCTAACTATAAGATAAGACTAGGGACTAATGAAAGTATTTAGAAAATTGGCAGACTAGATGGGCCGAATGGTTCTTATCTGCCGTCACATTCTATGTTTCTATGTTTCTAAAATACATACTGTAAGTACATTGGCTCTCAGGTCCAGGACACTCCCATGTAAAATAGGATAATCCTTCCCTGTGCTTGGGAGATAATGGAGTCAAGGATTGTACTAAACTCTATCTCAAGGCACACAAAAAAACATACATTTCAACAAAACCCATAAAGTACCTTAAAAGCCATGGAAACCCCACAAAAGTCATATCCCCTGATATCCCCGATCTGGGGGACCAACATATTCAAAAATTACCCAGATCGGTTTAGGGGTTCGGGATTTCCACGGAGGTGATAATTTGACCGACTGCACACAAGATCCAATGCCCAAAACTGGTTCCACAGTTTCAGAGGTAGCAGTCAGTCCATTTAGGGAAGTCTAAAAATTCATGAACTGTTCCCCTGGCTCATGGTGTTAATGGCAAATGCAAATATTGTATTTCTCAAACTGTGTACTTTGTCTTTAAGAGATATTGCAAACTGACAAGGTGTTAGAAATGGAACATATTGTTTTTCATACAGGTTTCTTTAAGCAATAAACTTTTACCTACTTTCAGTGCAAAATATGTTTACGCCATTTTGTCCCAGACTAAATACAATAACTATAATGCATACAAGCTTCAAGACTATGCTACAACTCTTTCAGTACACAATATATTGCGGTAACCCTAAATAGATAAAGATGTTCAGACTTGCCTAAGTCAGGGGGTGGTCGGAGAAAAATCAAAGTTAACTAACTAAGTGTGTGATTTCTTCACACCAGGCTAGATCATCCCTTTGTAAAACCATCCTCACATGATGTATTTTGTGTTATTTGCTACCCTAGCTCAATTCAAGTTTATTTACCCTTCCTCCTATATATATAACTAAAAAAATATTTAATCAAAGTGGCAAAATAAAGGCAACAATTACCAAACTCAATTGTAGTCTCGACTCAGCTATTTTACTGTCAGTTTTCACTTTGTTCCCTCCAACAATCTTCATTACATTGCAGATTCGGGACAGGGTGAGTGGGCAACATGAACCATGTCACAAGCAACACCAATAATGGTCGGGCCCAGGACAGACATGCTTCTGAGCGTATATCACAGGTTTTTGGACAAGCTTACTAATTATTAAATTCAGGTGTGTCAGCTTTACCAATTGCACCAACAACAGTATAAACTCCAGCAGGTGAAATCTATGTAGACAAACATTGCCAGTAAATTGGTCATACTGCAAAGCTCAGTGAGTTTAAATGAGGTACTGTCTTAGGATGTGACACTATGCCACAAGTCAGTTTGTGGAATTTCTAACTTACTAGATCTCCTAGGTTAACTGTAAGTGCTATTATTGTAAAATGGAAGTGTCTAGGAACAACAACAACCCATCCATAAAGTGATAGACCACAAAGACTCACAGAGCAGGGTATCAAGTGCTGAAGCACATAGCTCATAAAAATCATCTATCGGCTGTTGCATCACTCACAACAGAGTTTGAAACTACCCATAGACTCAACATCACTATAACAACTGGGTGTTGGGAGTTTCAAGAAAAGGTTTCCATGGACAAGCAACTGTATACAAGTCTCAAATCAACATGTATATCTTTTATTATTCTCTTCACCCTCCCACACACACAGGGTAAAGGAAGACTTAATGCTTAAATTTACATTTAGTGCTTACTGGCTGAGTGAGGTTCTCTCCGAGCCTGTGAGTTGAGTGTCTTTTGAGGCTTCTTTTCATGTATGCTTCTTCCACTTTTACTTTTAATGACATTAGACCTGCTATTAGGGTTTCTGTTGCTTCACAGATCACAGATGTGGCAAGCTCATCCGGAGATCCCTAAAACACCAATGTACATGCCATCACGCCATTGAGTAAATGTATAGTATAGGACTACTGAATCAAAGACTAGTGATGTCCTGAACAGTTCGCCACGGACTCATCATTGAGTAAACTTTGACCCTGTACCTCACAGTCAGCAGACACAATCCAGCCAATCAGCAGCAGACCCTCCCTCCCAGACCCTCCCACCTCCTGGACAGCTCACTAAGAATGCAGCTTCACAATGAATGTAAAATGTATGCTGTCCAGGAGGTGGGAGGGTCTGGGAGGGAGGGTCTGCTACTGATTGGCTGGAATGTGTCTGCTGACTGTGAGGTACAGGGTCAAAGTTTACTCAATGATGAGTCCGCGGCAAACCGTTCACGGCGAACCATTCGGGACATCACTATCAAAGACACAATTTTACACGGTCTTAATTAATCAAATATATATATTATGTAATAGTCCAAATCTCTTGATATATTGTCGTATATATGTTTACAATGTAATGGCATAGCAATTCAGTTCAAGTTCAGTTTCACATAAGGCTTTTTTTTTCTCTTTTTTCCAGTCTGTCTTGATGATATTAAGGAAAAAAGAAAAATCAGCGAGCAAAGGGCAATGTACTCCTCTAAACAGTGTGTTCCAGACTGCTGCTAGCACTACAAACAGCTAGACCAGGAGCTGGCAACCTCTGGCACTCCAGATGTTTTGGACTACACCTCCCCTCATGCCTTACCAGTATTATGGCTATAAGACCATTAAAAGAGATGTATGTTGGCCAAAACTTCTGGAGCACTGAAGGGGCCTAACCCTGAGCTAGACAGACAAACTGTTTTCTGTAAAATACCAGGGAAATACGGTAGCTCAGACTCGAGGAATGATTATCAATCAGTACCTAAAGAATTTCAAACTGCTCTGTCATTGGTTTTGCTTTTTTTTTTTGCCCCCCTTTTTTTATTTGACTTCAGAGTCCCCTCAATGTATTTTTTTTCAACTTGTCCCCCCTTTGCACCTTATATTTCTGTTATTTTAGATACTCATCCCAGCCAATGCCACCTTCCTCAGCCTGATAGTTATGTTGTGTCTCTGCATTCCTCTACCCTTCCTTCTCCATGGGAGTTAGATTTAAGCTCATGCCTACTTGTACTTCTACTCCAATGGTTTTGGGACACTCACGAAATCTAATCGTATTCTGGTAAAAAAAAAATGTAAGATTTATTTTAAGAGAGTGCTCCTAATCTCAGCTTGATTTCTATATAAAAGACACGTGGGAGACAGAAATCTTGCTGATAGATAGGGGATCAAATACTTATTTCACTTATTGACATGCAAATCGATGTTTGTTGTTGTTATTCTGTCTCTCACTGTTAAAATACACCTACCATTAAAATTATAGACTGATCATTTCTTTGTCAGTGGGCAAACATTCAAAATCAGCAGGGGATCAAATACTTTTTCCCTCATTGTATAATACAATATTATCATATTAACAGCTGATCTGATATGTTCTAGCGTTACCTTTTCATTCACCTTGCTGCTTATCCCTCCTTTCACATTTTGCACATATGGTTCCCCACCAAGTCCAGAGGGATTTTCATTCACCTCTGCTGCACTTACAGTATTTGATAGGCCACTCTTAGCTAATCCATCCTTTCTTTCAGTTGTAAGCCTTGATTCATGGTTCTTTTTTTCACTGTCTGTGTAAATTGGTATTTTGTCTATTTCCATTTCTTGTTTTTGAAAGCCCGTTTCTCTGTTTTCTTCTGTCAGAAAATCTCCTGCGTGTTCTCTTTCGGTTGATGTAACTTCACTGATGTTTATAACTATACAATCATTAAATTCACCATTAAGATAATACTCTTTGTTTAGTGTTTGTGTAACATTTCTCGAAGCCTGTGATTCTTCTCCCTTTGTAAATTCCAATGTTTCTTTTATGACTTTTATATTTTCATTCACATCTCGACACTCCACAGCATCTCCTTGGCTATCATTATTCCCCTTGGTTTTTAGATTTTTATTGACTTTTTCCTGGTCTGTATGAAGAGTTCTGGCTTCTGAATCTGCAACAAGCTGTGAAAGATTAGATAAAGTGCAGCGTGTGAAATGATAAATGGGCAAGTTCATCTTTTTTGTATAATTTTGCAGTAGAGTCCTAATGAATAGTAATTTCTATTGTTACAAGAAAATTTATATATATTTTTTCCAAAAATAGCAAACAAAATGCAGGTTTCACTGTTAAATTGAGTATTCATTTTGGATTGTTACCCAATACTGTTAAGTCCCTGAGGAAGTCCTTCACACAGAAGAAACGCGTAGGACGCCCAGTGGTGACTCTCAAAAGGGTGCGCAGCCTATTGCATTTTGTCTAGAAGAGCATTGGGACTAAAATGAGCAACACTGCACCTGGACCTGGACAATGACACAGACTTGGCTATTGTTGGGTCCGGCAGCATCACCAGTGAGGAGGTAAGGAGAGCGGCATTTCAAATATGTAAATTAACCCCCTCATTACCCCTTCCCTCTAGCTGTGTGTCATTTTGTTCCTCTATAGCTCGGACAGGGGATTAGGGGGAAAGGTGACACGTGGCTTTTGATGGTACACACCATCAAAGCGCTTAGTTTGTCAATTAAAAACAAATACCTATTCCCCAAATATTTTAATTGTAAAGTATAATGCTAAGTGAGCATTGAAAGTCAGTGGAAAAAAGACAAAGGGGCTGCAATCAGCACTCATGGACTGTGGTTATCAAACTGTTTATTTTAAAAATAAAGTCATCTCACACCAAAAAAAGCATCGCCTCACCTTCTCCCTGAGTTGTGTTAAAGCAAGTTGCTCCTTCTGTGTGAAAGGCTGTAGTGACTGTATGAGGTCTGACACAGGATCAGGTCCTTCTGGAACAGAACCTCCCGTCTTGTGCTCAGTTTGCAGTTCCTGCTGTCGGTGGATTTTGAAAAGCATATATTGTTTTACATATCGCAAGTAGCTATTGAGGTTCTCAGAGCGACCACCATTTAACTATTACTATGGAAATATTATGAATAAATGTGACTTGCTTTTCTATTATTCAAAGTATAAGTGACTCCGGCGGTTCCTATATCGGGAGCCTTTTAATATAAGCTGTTACATTATATGATGTTTTGCGAGCCATCACGTATGTACTGTGCACATTAGGAGTTGTGGCTATAATACCTCCAGCACACTAAAAGACTTTGAAGTTTTGCACTTTATTTTGGAACTGAGCAACAGTTATTACAATTAATACTAATAGCAATTTTGTACTTGAGACTGCTATTTATATTCATTGATTTTGGGATTGCAATTTTATCAGGTTCTGCTATACACTATACTAATGTCTGTTATTATATTATTTTTATATGTAGACTTTTAGTCTGTGCTCATCTTGAACCATTTCCAATATTAGTTTGTTTGCACATGTTCTATTTGATTGTTAACTGTCTAATTAGACTGCATGCTATCTTAGGGTCCCTCATATTGATGTATCCATGTTTATAATACATCTTTAATAATAGATAGATATATTTATGTATTTATTTATTTTTCTGTTTCCTCCTGAGACACTGCCCTTGGTATAGCAATTTTGGTCCTTGTTGCATTTGAGTAGTAATTTCTTTTCATCCTGGGGTGGGGGCTTTGGTAACCAGTTGGAATCAGGTGTACAGGTGTTTTATCATTATGATGATTTATTTATATAATATTTATCTATTTTCCTTTTCCAACCATTTTTTGGAAGTATAAATAGTATATTTTCTTTTTTTCTTTCTTACATTTTTCATTAGTGTCAATCTTTCTATTCCTAGAACCTTCCAAAAGTCATAGTTTCACCTGTAAACAATGTCTAAATTCTAACAACTTTCACTCTTGACCCAGCAACATCCCCACTTTTGTAAAAACCACTATCCAAAATTAATAACCAAATTTGCTTTTGGTGGAATTAAGAATGTATTTTATCATACAGATATCCCACCTCCTCAGCCAAGCTGTGGATGAATTCCCTCAACTCGAGTTCCTGCTTTAGCTGCACCTGTACTAGCAGTCTTATTGCACAATCTCCCCAAGTCACAGTCCCCCGTTCTTCTTGCAAGCAGGACTTTGTCACAGTCATGGCCAGGAGAAACAATTGCCTCAAAGGATCTCGGGTTCCTGGTATGGTGAAAGCTACTGATTAAGAGACAATACTGGATTGATTGGTTAGTATAATTTTTTACTATGATCAAAACAATAATATGTTTACTTTACAAAAATATCCCTCTCCCGTTCATCCAAGTGTGGTATTGAACTATGTGCTGTTTTCTACTAAACAGAAAAAAAAAACATGTCTACAAAAAATGTACCATTATAATGCTGTCATATCTAAGAGACAAAAGTTTGGTCATAATAGGAGCTGCAATTTCAGAAATGTTCCTGTGTAACCATTTCCAAAAAGCTATCACCACTAGGAAAACCTTACAAACAATTCCATGGTGGTTAGGAAGAAACCATAACAAAAAAAGGAGAATTGGTGGCTTTATTTTTAACACCTTAGGGCAGGGCAGCCATTGGAATGGTATTAAAAAGGCATTATTTCACAATTTTCTAAATTCTTATTTCCACATACAGAAGTTATGTTACTAGCAGGAGAAGGTACAGAGAAGGTCTTACATTTTTGAGATCACTGCTGTGTTCAAATAGTCTTATGCAAAATACTGTTAAGAATCTATTCTGTCATTTAGTTAGCATGCGTTACTGAATGGTCTAACTAGAATATTATGTTTTATCCCTTACCCTTGCCAATATTTTCTGTGTGGTCCATTGACTCTTCACAGTGCAGGATTGATGAAGGTTTCTCAAGTTCCGAATGGTTGCAGCTTTGTAATAATTGGAACAAGAGATTTCTAACCTCTTCTTGTTTCATGAGGATAGCTTCAAGTTTATTTTCCTGAGTGAAAATGAAGTACAGTCTCCCATTACCATCATACACAGACCTCCTCTTTAACTTATAATAGTCAACCAAAGCATGCTTATATTGTTAAAGGACATGCATCCATTTGAGACAGCTGACTCATTCAAAGACTTTGTCTGTGAACAAGATAGTTATCTCATTCTGCAGGCATCAAAAACAGGTAATTATGATTTTGTTTTCATATCTACCTGCTTTTTCTTTACTGTGCTTTCCACGTCTAACTTAGGAGGGACACTGATCTAGTTAATCAGTGTCCTATCCGTAGGTATAGTAGAAAATCACATTGCAAATGCACGACTTGGTCATGTATGTGCAATTGAAAGATCTCCAGATATTGCGACATGCATACCGGGCGTGAATGCGAATGTCAATTCCACCTGCTTGAATGGAATTTATTGGTTGAGAGCATCAGGAACTATGGAATATGTATATTTCGGCAAGTTCTCATGTGGCCTAGATTGACCCTTTAATGTCTTGCATACTACTTAATAGCAAAACAATGTAAAGCTTAAAACTTTTTGTAGCAAATGTTTCAACCAGGACAATGCTCACTAGTGTAGAGGCTTCTGAAAACCTTACTTTTATAATTACAATTCTAATAATATAATAATTATTATCTTTTATATATATTTATTATTAACTTTCTTTTGGAAAATGTAGTACAAAGGCTACAAGAGATTGTTATGGGCAAATGCAAATATTACAAGTTTTAGAATGAAATGTTGTATTTCTTAAACTGTGTACTTTGTTTTTAAGAGATATCGCAAACTGACAAGGTGATAGAAATGGAACATATTGTTTTTCATAACTGTTTCTTTAAGCAATAACCTCAGTGTATATTATGTTTACGCCATTTTGTCCCAGACGAATTACAATAACAATAATGCATAAACAAACTTCAAGGCTATGCTACGACTCTTTCAGTACATAATATACTGTGGTAACCTTAGTAGATAAGGATGTTCAAACTTTGGGATGCCATCTTGAACTAAGTCAGGAAAATTTCCATGACGTACACACCCTTTAGTTATGGACTTGTATTTTTGCCAAGTTAAGGTAGGTCCTAAAATGAATAAAGTAAAAAAGGTACTTTTTCATATATGAACTACAGTGACCCTAAAATGAAGACACCTAAGGTATAAATAGGTGTACTTTTAAATGTTAAGAGACAGAGGAGAGACTTGGAGACAGACGCTGCTCCATCTTAAAATGACAGAGAGGCTCACATGATGACATGTTCAGGAGGGTATGTTAACCTTTTAATGATATTTGCAAGCATTTAGTTTAATCTTAGAAACTCTTATATAATGGATTTTATATGTCTATATTTATATTTTTATATAATAAATATCTAAAAAGACAAAACTTTATTGCTTCCAAGACAATCCTTATTTTATATTGTATTTTCCATTATTTATATATGTTAGATAGAGGATCTCTTACACTAACTATATGAAATTATGGCTAAGATATCTGTATGGTTAGCACTACTAAGGTCTATGCTTTAAGATGTTATAGTGGTAAATAAGGGAACCAGCCGCGGTTACAAAATTATCGTAAAAAAATGTGCCAGTTCTGCATGTTTATTTATAGTAGTAATAATGAGCAAACATATTTATCATACCTCTGCTGAAGTGTTTTTCCTTAAACATGGCATTTTCTCCACTTTTGATTTCGATGATTGGCCTGTGGTTAGTCGGATATGAGCAAGTTCCTCGTGGCAAGATTCCAAGCACACCGGACTATTATCCCAGAATCTTATTTAAAATAATAGAGATAATAGAAATCAGGGCACAACTTTTAATGCTACAACTACAAAAAAAAACCTTACAAAATATTTCACTTACTGAATCACTGCACCTATTGAAAAACTTGGCAAAATTCGATATGTGGTGGAACTTAATAGGAAAATTTATTATTTGTTATAACAGGCAATGTGCACAGGTACTTATTCAGGTAATTTACTAAGCATTATAAATATGAGCACTTTTGGTGGATTCTGTTAGACATAAAAGTCAATATAAAGATTCGTAATACTCACTATCATGTGTTGCAGGCTGGTATCCCAGAGCAACTAAGCTCAGCCAACAGCTTTATTTCCCAAGTCTAAATACTAAGATATCATGACACTTGGGAAATAAAAGGCATTAACTGTGAATTTTAGCAGCACACAGTGACACTGTGTCACTGTATTCAGCTACAAACAGTGAAAAATAGTAATAAAAAGACATGCTGTGAAATTCATGGTCCTTATTGCAATGCTGATTCAGGAGATGCATAGTCTCCTGGGTGCTTTTATATATATTAGTGTTAAAGGGGACGGGGGATGTCCAGTCTCTTAAATCCTGTAGGAGTAATACTTTAAAGGATAACCTTTTTATTTACTGTAAAATTGATGAATGGGTCCCTTAGTTCTCTAGACATCCCCCTTCTTCCCCAAATTTGTCCCTACCTACCTCATCATTCTAATTAATAGTGTCTCTGTGAACATTTACCAGAGCATTGCCAAACTGGATTAGGTCATTGCCTTGTTTATGCAACCCTTAAGAACCGCAAAGTTGTTACTAGTGGCACACCTCTTGGTTATGCGGCCACACTTCTGCCACATAAGGAGGCTCAAGTAGCAGCTGAGCGTTCGCATGTGTGGCTGTATTGAAAAATCTCCTCAATTGATGCTCACTTCAGGCCTCACCAACTGTCCTGACCCTATTTTAGTGTCCTGCCCTGCTATCTCAATTTAGTTCCCCGGTATTCCTCATTAGGGACACAAAGGACTATTCCTGGACAGAACAGCACAATCGCATCATTAGACATGTTCACACTGTCCTGTAGGCAATAGGGTAATGCTCTCTGAATGGCCGACTTTCTGGGGGCTGGACAGAGAGGCTGTCTGTCAGCCTAGTGTGCTTTTCCAGGTGATCCTGCCCGGGTAGGCCTGCTAATCTTGATCATTACAAGTGATAATAGTTGCGTCAGTGGCCACGCCCACCAGGGGTTGCCCACAAGCATCCTGCTCTCATGTTGGGAGGTATGAAGACTCACTGTATCGTCTAATAAGTAATGGGAAAGTTGCAATTGCCTGCCAAAGTGAGGGAAGAAACTGCTCCACAGGGAACAGGAGGTGCAATGTAAGCAGTGCATGCTAGCTGAGTAAAAAATTCAACAGCAGTCAGATAGATCCACAACTCCAAAAATAAAATGTATAAACTATCCAACAAAATGTCAAACAGCAGGCATTATAGGCATTGGAGAATAAATGACTGTGCTCTAATATGGAGTTACAGTCATGGGCGTAGGAACCGGTGGGGATGGGGGGGACTCATCCCCCCCAGCAAATCATGCGGGGGGACCGGTTATAGAGAAATCCCCCCCTAGCCCCACCGGCCGTGGGTGCCCTCGGGCTGCGTGCGGCTCCATCAAGGAACCGCACGCACTGCAGACTGGAAAAGGGAGCACCTCCCCCTCCGCGCAGGAGCGCCGGTTGTCACGTGACTACCTGGCGCTCAGTCTGACACTGCGCCCGCCGGATGTCCAGAGGTCCCCCTGCTATGTCAGGTAAAAGAGGGGACAAAGGTAGAAAAATAATTGGAAGGGTTTAGGGGGGGCTACTAATATGGATGGGGGGAGGGATAGGTAGAAAAATAATTGGAAGGGTTTAGGGGAGCTACTAATATAGATGGGTGAGGGGTAGGTAGAAAAATTATTGGAATGGTTTAGGGGGCTACTAATATGGATAGGGGGAGGGGTAGGTAGAACAATAATTGGAAGGGTTTAGGGGGGCTACTAATATGGATGGGGAGGAGTAGGTAGAAAAATAATTGGAATGGTTTAGGGGGGCTACTAATGTGGATAGGGGAAGAGGGGTAGGTAGAAAAATAATTGGAAGGGTTTAGGGGGGCTACTAATATGGATGGGGAGGAGTAGGTAGAAAAATAATTGGAATGGTTTAGGGGAGCTACTAATATGGATAGGGGGAGGGAGAAAAATAATTGGATGGGGGAGAGGGGTAGGTAGAAATATAATTGGAAAGGGTTAGGAAGGCTACTAACAAGGATAGGTGGAGAGGGATAGGTAGAAAAATAATTGGAAGGGTTTAGAGGGGCTATTAATATGGATGGGAGGAGGGGGGAGGTAGAAAAATAATTGGAAGGGGTTAGGGGAGTACTAATATGAATGGAAGGGGTAGGGTGGGTTCTAATATGCATGGAAGTGGTTAGGGGGGTACCAATATGCATGGAAAGGGTAGGGGGGTTAATATGCATGGAAGGGGTAGGTGGGGTTCTTATGTGCATGGAAGGGGTAGGGGTGGTTCTAATATTCATGGAAGGGGTAGGTGGGGTTCTAATATAAATGGAAGGGGTAGAGACGGGTAGTAAAATGTATGGAATGCACTTCTGAAAGTGTCACTGAATGGCAGTTAGGAAATGTGGTCACCCTAAGTCAGGGGCAGTATTACACAATCTGTATATGTATAAAAAATATAAAAAGTAATCTGCAAAGTACAAAATGTTTGTGTCATATGTCGTGCTAAAAATTAAGCTAGGAATATGCATATTTTTTTATTTTTTTTAAATAATTTTTAGAATAATGATACAGACATTTTATTTCTTACATTTGTGATGATTCTTTTTTCCTCTCTATATTCAAGGGACACTATAGTCACCAGAACCACAACAGCTAAACGTAGTAGATCTGGTGTCTATAGCATGTCTTTGCAGGCTTTTTAATGTAAGCACTGCCATTTCGTAAAAAGGCAGTATTTACATTACTGCTGAGGAATACCTCTAGTGGACACTCAGATGGCCACTACAGGTGCTTCCTAGTCGAGACATGAATGCCGCCCTATGAAGTATCTGCGCATGTGCGGCAAAGCTGTGCATGCACACCAGGGAGCAATGACGCTTCTGAATAGAAGCGTTTTATTGCTCCCTGCTCGCACCCTCCTATTTCGTCATTTTGACGAAATAGGGGGCGCTGCACCAGGAGGATCCTGGCGCTGTATCCAGGTAAGTAAACCCCCTTCCCTGTAGTGACCCTTTCATGTTATTATTTTATCATTTATATAGCGCCAGCAAATTCCATACAATGGCATAAACAACTCCTAGTTTACGGAATAAGAATATACCCGGCGAGTAAAAATGCTACCCCCCCCCCCAGATTTTTGGGGGTTCCTATGCCCATGGTTACAGCACAAGGAGGAAAATATAACAAATACAAATAAAGGCAAGTGTCAAGGCGTAGAATAAGTATCAAGATACAAGGGATGTAAAAAGTAGCTTAAAAATGATAGGGCACTTTAAATTATGCTGGTGCCCAGAGTTTTCCTTTA
Source organism: Pelobates cultripes (assembly GCA_933207985.1). Taxonomy (NCBI): domain Eukaryota; kingdom Metazoa; phylum Chordata; class Amphibia; order Anura; family Pelobatidae; genus Pelobates; species Pelobates cultripes. The sequence goes on along the minus strand of OW240914.1, from coordinate 146,742,102 downwards.
AAAGGGTTGTGAAATGGAGGTGGTAATTTAATCAAACTCAGGTGTTAGTAACCCTTGACTCATCCTGTTAAGCCCAGAATGGTATGATCAACAGCCCATACCAACATCAATATGATAAATGCAGACGCATGTCATGTGTGAACATATTTCTGCTGACAACCACACACTTTATTTAAACCATCCATTATTTAAATAGATTGACTATATTCTATTCCCCTTACAATGTACAAGCTCTGTTTAATTGTTCACCTCTGTGTCCAGTACGGTTCTACTGCAAGAACCGCTGCTCTGAAATTGCATTCTGTATTCACTTTCATAGTCTGAGCACAAAGCAGGAAAAACTGGAATCTGTGGGAAATTAAATCACTAAAGAGTTACATTTGTTAGAATACAGCATTTAACACATATTATTGCAGTATGCACATATTTACAGCATGCTAAAAGGAACCCTATAGCATTAGGAACACAAATGTATTCCTAACACTATAGTGTCTCCTCACTATTTAGAGTAGAGTGCCCACTACCTTAACTTAAGGGATACTGCATCCTAGCCACACCTCCCCCTGGCTGTGACTGACACAGCCTGCATTAAAACAAAACAGTTTCACTTTCAATCAGATGTAACTTAACCCCTTAAGGACTGAGCCAGTTGTACACGTTGTGATCAAAACAGAAAACAAAAACTGGAATTTGCGCTACATGTCTGTTCAACCGTAATCCACCTTTTTCACATTAAGTGCACCCACACTTATTATATATCATTTATGTTCCGAAGAAACAAGGCTTTAATTTCACATTAAATAGTTATATAAGAAACATAATTCATTAGGAATAAAATCTAAAAAAAAAGTGAGAAATTAAGATTTTTAAAAACATTTTAGTTCTGCATGGAATTTTAACTGTGAATGTCATAATACTGTTAGATTTTACTGCAATAAAATGCACATATTTGTATTCAGCAAAGAGTACAACAGTATTGTAATCAATAAAAATTACTTAATTATGTAAAATTCTTACATAAATATGCACGTAGAATTTAAAAATAAACATATTTATATATTTGACATCTGCTTGTATATTTATGAAGTTATTTATGTAATTATGTACATGAATAGATTTGTATTTTTTATGATATATACACATATATATATATATATATTTATATATATATATATATATATATATATATATACAATTTAAAGGGAAACTCCAGTGCCAGGAAAACAATCCGTTTTCCTGGCACTGCAGGTCCCCTCTCCCTCCCACCCCCACTCCCCGGTTGCTGAAGGGGTGAAAACCCCTTCAGTAACTTACCAGAGGCGGCTTCTTCCTCCACCGCCGCTCCTCCCTGTGAGTGCGTCGGCCGGTGGGCGACACTGATCCCGCCCACCAGCCGGGGAGACCTAATGTGCATGCTTTTCAATGCTTTCCTATGGGGAATTTAGGGAATTGAGCGACGCTGGAGGTCCTCACACAGCATGAGGACGTCCAGCAATGTTCTAGCACAGGTATGCCCAGGCAGTCCCCGACACAGAGACACCTATTGCGGCCATGTGACCGCTCTGTTATAGCGATCACATGACCCGCGGGGGCCTAATTTGCTGAGGGGGGACTGTCTGTACTTACCCCCCAGACCGGGAGCAACGGCAATCGCCGTTTAAGCTCGGCTCCTTAAGAACGGCATAGAACGCCGCTGTCCTTAAGGTTTTTTTTTATCTCCAGCACTGTAAGTTGATTTTAATCACACACAGGAGGCTTCTGCAGGCTTTAGCAAGCTATTAACAGAGCAGGAGATAAATTCTAAATTAAACCGAATTTGCAATAAAGGAAGTATAAACATTAGAAGTATAAACATTACAAGTGTTTAGGAAGGCTGTGTAAGTCCCATGCATGGAGGTATGACTAGACCTATATAAACAAAGTGATTTAACTACTAAATGACAGAGAATTGAGCAGTGAGACTGCAGGGGCATGATCTATTAATCAAAACTATTTCATTAAGCAAAAGTTGTTTGGTGACTAGTGTACGTTTAAAAAAAAAAAAAAAAAACACACTTGTAACAACCTGCTAAGATCCGCGAGACTCCTTTGTATATTGTGTCATGCTCTATAGGTTAAACTCTTCAATAAAGTTTATACATGGGGGGGAAAAAAAGGGGAAAAGGTTTTTAATTACTTTTTTCTAGCGCCGAAACTCACTAACGCACATCGATTCATTGCTTTCTCATCCAAACTAATGCTTCTCATTGGAATAATTGCTGTGTGCATCCAATCAAATGCTTCTCACAGGGTACATGCAGTCTAATGCTTCCCTGTGATCAGCATTTAATGACATTCAACAATCTCATGCAATGAGTGAGGACATCACATAACCGAGGTAACCAAACCGGGTTAGGAGTGCCGTATCTACTAGATGTTAATATTTTACAATGCCAGGACACTGCACTCAGACCATTTCATTGAGATGAAGCGTTCTCGGTGCCTTCAGTATCCCTTTAGTTTTATAGTAATGCAGAAATTAATTAATGCTAAAAGCGCAGCAACCATTCTTTTTATTCCTTGTTTTCACCTTTCATCTTCTTTAGATGATGTCAGTGTTTTTTGTTCTTCCTCCATTTTTTTCTGTAGTTCTTTTAATCCATGAATTGCTGTCCAAGTTAACGAAGGGTTCGCACCACAGAGATTATTGATATCATCCCTGCAAGTTATACAGCGTTAAGGTCAAACTTGGGTGCATTTATTTTTTAATAAGTTTAAAATATAGATTGGATATAATTTGGGCTTGCAGTATAAGCTGAATTTAATTCTTTATACAGTGCTACATATTGTTCTTTCATGGCAGGTACACTTTAAAGACAGAAAATAAAAGCTGGGGGATATTGTATATTGTGCTTCACACTTAACTGCAATTATGTGATTATATACTTTCTTGTTCTGGCAGGTGTTGCTGTGGCGGCAGTTTAGCAGATAATGCATAAATTAAAGGGTAGGCAACCTTTTTCACACCAGATTTTGTGGACTATATCTCCCCAAATGCTTTGCCAGCATTGTGCTGTAAGAACATCAAGGCAGATGCAGTTCACAACATGTGGAGTGATGAAGATTGCCTACCTCCAGCCTAGAATGTGTACTGTAGATGCGCAGATGGGCAATGTTTGTGAGGTTCTGGATGCATATCCTTGTGTCACATTACTGGACAGCACCACCTAGCCTGGTTTATGTGGTAAGGCTTCTTCAATTTTGTGAGGTAGGCATATATGTATTGCAGGGACAGCTGTACCTCCAACTCTTCATGCTGCTAAATATAGCAACTCAGAAATGTTTGGAGCACAAAAAGACACAACACACAATATCAAAATGCACATCTTAGAAACTTCCACATGGTACTGGATGTTTCAAGCATGTGTGAAATACTCTTTGGATGTTCTGCGTGTGGATTTGCAAACAGTGGGCAATTTCTGGACAATATGAACAAATATAAGAATATACAAGGTTTCAGTTACCTAAAGTTGTGCTCTCCTCCAGGGAGTTGCGATAAAACCAATTCACTGTTCCTTTCCAACCCGAATTGTGCCAGCAATCTGAGTTCTTGCAGACTCTGCTCTTTCTTCTCACTGCTCATTAATGCCCACTTTTGTGACCCTGGAAATGAAATATATATAGCAGATGTTTCATAAGAATGTAACAGAGGATCTCAGTAGAACATCAAAGGGCTAGTTTTGAAAGAGGCACAGAGTCTCTGTATCATCTGACAGAAGTTGAGGCTCCTACTAACTTATAAAGAGTACTGGGACACTATACTTACCTAAACAACTTTAACTCGATGAACCCGTTTTGGTGTATAGATCATGCCCTTGCAGTCTCACTGCTCAATTCTTTGTCATTTAATAGTTAAATAATTTTGTTTATACGACTGTAGTCACATCTCCCTGCATTTCACATGCACAGACTTCCTAAATATTTTCTGTAAAGAGATGTAATTTCCTTTTTTGCACAGTCTGTTTAATTTAGAATTTCTTTGCTCCTGCTCTGTTAATAACCTTCTGGACCCTTCAGGGGCCTCCTGTGTGTGTAAAGTTCACAGATCATGAGCTAACAACTTCTAAAGCAAGTTAACATCTGATTGAAAGTAAAACCATGTTTTTCATGTAGGCTATATGCGTTACAATCAGGGGAGGTGTGGCTGAGGCTGCATGCACAGAAACAAAAGTGATTTAACTCCTGAATAGCAGAGAATTGAGCAATGAGACTGCAGCAGCATGATCTATACCAGGGCCATCTATAATATGATTAGGACCCTGGGCAATGCATTTTCTTGGGCCACCTGGGCCCTGCTCCTTCCCCCCCCAACCCCCTAATTACACCCAACCCGCAATCACACTGACAGACATATGCACACAGACAGACATATTAAAACATTCTCAGATACATACTGACATACACATACACTGACACACAAATATATACTGGTAGACATATTGACATACATTCATGAATACACAGACACATAAACTGACAAATATACTGACACACACAGACGCATACACTGACAGACCTATTGACACAGACATACTGACATACTGACACACTGACACACACACACACACAGACTTAGTGACATACACACAGACATACTGACATACATACACACACACACACACACACAGACAGACATAGACACACAGACATACTGACATACACACACACACACACACAGACATACTGACATACACACACACACACACACACACAGACATAGACACACAGACATACTGACACACACAGACATACATATACACATACTGACACACACACACAGACATACTGACATGCACACAGACAGACATAGACACACACACAGACATACATTTAGCCACCCTCCAGTTTCTTACCTTTTTCTGGAGGTTGGTTTCCCTGGTCCAGTGGCAGGCTGAGGCAGATGGGAGTTCTCCTCTGGAACTCCCCTCCTCCCTGACTTTCTCCTCCCGCGCGGTTGTGATCTCCGGTGGGAGGAAGTGACACGCGGCACTCACTTCCTCCCAGCCGGCTGCCGAACAGGAAGGGGCCCGGTCGCGCTGTTTAAGTGTCACAGCGCCCGACCGGGCCCCTGTTGACACATGCCCACCGGGTGGCCCTTAGTGCATGGGTCACCCAGGGGCCTGCTTAGTGTGTGTCCCAGGTCCATGGGAGCTGCTCAAATCGCGGGGCCCACGAGGCAGCTGCTCTGGGGCCCCTCTGGAGCAACTGGGCCCGGGGCAGCTGCCCCGTTTGCCCCCGTTAAAGACGGCCCTGATCTATACACCAAAATGCTTAATTAAGCTAACATTGTTTTGGAACCTAAAGTGTCCATTTTATGTAGGAGAAGTTATGTTATCTTTCATAAAAGTGATGGAAAATGCAATACCCTATTGGTAAAAGAAAAACCTAATTGCCACAGTGAACTAGAGGAGCATGGCTTGTATAACTTATTGACTTTTTATTGCTTTATGAAAATTATGTAAATAGAAAACTGCTCAACAATTACATGAAAGAGCAAACTTGCTTTAAACCACGTTAGTTTAGAGAACTGTCTCCAAGTAAAGAAAGAGAGCCCACTCCATCCTCACTATGACCTGTGGAGGGACTTGATACCTAGACTCTTGTCTAGAGATTATGGACTGAAAGAGATTCTGATGACCAGGCAAGGCATTGTGTTGCACAGTGCCACCTCTTGGTGGAAGGATGTTTCACACATTTATATTACAGAATCTAATCGACAGAAAACACTAAAACAGTAATACCTCTCACATGTCCTGTATCTAGTGATGTTGTTTCAAGGAAACTCACAGGATGCAGCTATAAGAAAACGCATACCCTATGCTAATCTCTCACTTTTATCTCTCAAGCAAAACTATACCCCTGAAAACAGCAGCGGTGGGCAGGGTAAAAGGATGGGCCAGTGACACAAATCACTTAACCAATGGACATGTCCAGAAAGGGAGCGGGTCTGCCGAAAGAATAGGAAGGTCAGTCTGGAGTGAATGCATGTCAGGTCGCCTTTTAATAATGCAGACTGGCCAACCAAGGGCGTATTATGCAGACAGCTTCCCGAGCTTGGCGCAAATGTGTCTAATGATGCGTTCACTCTGCACTTTCTGGGGATTGTCTACTAGCACTCACTTTTCTCTCCTTACCTTCTTACTAGCAGGTAGAAGCCCCCAGTAATATAGCTACTATAATTGAAAATAATTATTTGCCCAATGAAATAATACTACTTCTTTATTTTTGATTACTTCTATATACATGAACTCTTCTTAATATCTCTAATGTATTATATGAACTCTACTAATAGACTTGTGGAAATGTATAAATACCAGTCAAATTATATGGAGGAAGAAATTTTAACCCGGAATATGCAGCTGGAAAAGTAGCTAGAACGCATAGAGGGGAACACTTAAACTCTACAATTGGCGGAAAATCTGCAAGTGATGCGATGGACTGCAAGCCAGAAATGATGTTGTCTCATGAAGTTAATAACAAAACGAGGCTTGACACACAGCACGCTTCTGTTTTCAATGAAATGGCGCTCGTTCAGACAGCCGTCTTATATTATTTCTTAATTGATAAGGTATTCAAGCAGGAATGAGACTGGATTATGACCCAACTGAAGAAGTCAACATATCAAAACGCGTTTTGGGAGCACGGAGTACATTCATACTGATGGGTTTTACTTTTAATGTTTTTTAATATACCAGTTTAAATAAACGTATGGCCATCAAGTTCCTGCACACCAGGGAGTAAGTGGCATGGTCCTTAAAAAAACATGTATTCCAGACCCTATAGTGTTGATAACGCTATTTACCCTCGTGCCCCCTTCCTAAATCAAGTAAAATCTTACCTTTATTCCAGTCTGCTGGTGCTGGTGCTGGTGCTGGTGCTGGTTCTGCCCCTGATCTGCCTCCTTGGCTGACATCATCAGAACTGGTGATCTCAGCCAATCCAATGCATTCCACAGGAAAGCATTGGATTGGCTGAGATTGTCAAGGAAGCAGATCAGGGACAGAGCCAGCAGAAGCCAAATGCAACCCTGGCCAATCAACATCTCCTCATGGAGATGCATTGAATCAATGCATCTCTATGAAGAAAGTTCAGTGTTTCCATGCAGAGGGTAAAGACATAGAATGTGACGGCAGATAAGAACCATTCGGCCCATCTAGTCTGCCCAATTTTCTAAATACTTTCATTAGTTCCTGGCCTTATCTTATAGTTAGGATAGATTTATGCCTATCCCATACATGCTTAAACTCCTTTACTGTGTTAACCACTACCACTACAGCTGGAAGGCTATTCCATGCATCCACTACCCTCTCAGTAAAGTAATACTTCCTGATATTATTTGTAAACGTTTGCCCCTCTAATTTAAGACCATGTCCTCTTGTTGTGGTAGTTTTTCTTCTTTTAAATATAGTCAGTCTCCTCCTTTACTGTGTTGATTCCCATTATGTATTTAAATGTTTCTATCATACCTCGTCTCGTTTTTCCTCCAAGCTATACATGTTAAATTCCTTTAACCTTTGCGTGTAAGACACCGAATGTCAGTCCTATAAAACTGTTCAGCTCTGCCCTAGGAATCACCTGTAGTAGCCATCCGAGGAGTGGCCAGTGGAGGTATAACTAGGCTGTAATGTAAACACTGCATTTTCTCTGAAAAGACAGTGTTCACAGCAAAAAAGCCTGAAGGGACTGATTATGCTCACCAGAACAAATACAATAAGCTGTAGTAGTTCTAGTGACTATAGTGTCCTTTTTACCATACAAAGCACATCTACTGAGTCATATGAGGCCCTATGTTTGTATTTTATGTGGTAAATATTTGAAAGCAATATCACCCTATGTATCTATTGTTTGGAGATTTTTTCAGAAAAACTGGGGAGAACCTACCACTTTCCTCACACAACAATCAAGAGGGGAAGGGTGGCCCATATGGACCTTAAAAGCTTTTCATTCCAATGTTATTGGTGTTCTCAAATTGTACAATAGTTTTTTACATTTTAGATATATATCGTTCCTTAATGGTGTACACCTGATTTTATAGAGGATTTTTAATGGAAAAACCTTTTTTTACTTTTAAAGGAATTTTATGTATCTAAAAATATCACATGCACTTCATATATAGCGTTGCTCTACATTTTGTTTATGTTTATTTCCTTGTGTGTTGTGGGGAATTACAAACCACAGTGTACTAGCAGCTTACAATTGAATATTGATTATTTGCACTTGTTTATATACTTATTTATATATAAAATATTTTACCAGGAAAGATACATTGTGATTTCTATCATTTTTAAGTATGTCCTGGGTCCACAAAACATTGCATTGATACAATAGGGAACAATAAAATACAAAAACAATATTAATACACAATATATACAATATTTAACATAGAACAGGTAGGAAATATATAATCAACCATGACATGTGCATTCTGTTTTGAGATCTGTAGAGAGGGATCTCTTAAAGGACTTTAGGCTTGCGAAGATTTGAAAGTGTGCGGGAGGTCGTTCCATTTATATTATTCTACAAGATAGCACTCACACACCTATTTCTTTTTGGCATATTTATTTATTTATAAAATATTTTACCAGGAAAGATATGTTACAAAGATGTAAAAAAGATAAGTATGTTGTGAAATATTGTGACACTATATATGCATTAAGAAAAAGACATGTAAGAGTGTACCTTTTTTTATATCAGAGTGGCTGTTTTCTGTAAAAGATAAGTAGTTTTCACATTCTTCTTTTCTGCTTAAGGCTTAGAAGTTCTTCAGATTGTGAATGTTGCTGTTTTTTTCTATGGTTAACCATTTGTCTTATTTTAACCAAAACTTACTAAATTGGTGGAAGCACAGATTATTTTGGAACATTACAGAAAAGACAGAATAAAATTTTCTCAATGTGGAGAGACCGTTTCATACATAAGAAAATGTGGCAGTCACACAAAACTGGCACAAAAGTGAAAGCGAATTACATCCACATTATTTTCTGAGGACTAAAGGCTATCTCGTAGGTTTAACCCCTTAAGGACCAAACTTCTGGAATAAAAGGGAATTATGACATGTCACACATGTCATGTGTCCTTAAGGGGTTATTTCTGCAAGACAGCAGAATGAAAACTATTGATGGCTGAAATTACAGTAGTTTCCTATTAAATGACAGACATTAGCGCATCTTAAAGCACAGCAATAACCACAGGCAACTGTTGTGTTTTCCGCCCATAAAACTCCATGGAAGAGGAAAATGAATGACCCATTCAATTCCTACAGCTAGCCTTATTCCTGTTAAAAAGAAAACCAAACAAACTGCCAGTTACAAGTGCATTGAGACTCATTGAAGGACAAGGAATGTAACTGAACCCACCTACTCAAATCTAGGTTTAGTTGCCTGGATATCTCAATGGAGATCTTTAGCAATCTAAAGAGTGGGGTTTCAGTAGTTCAGACATAAGTACTGAATATGTTAGACATAAAGGCACTAAACATTGAGGTACTTGGTGAATTACAAACAAATGAGCATACCATAGTAAGCCTGTAGCATGTCCTGGTAAAGCTTCTCACGTAGTGCGGAGTATTTTTCTTCGATTGCTGCAGTCAAGTCCTCGTGTGTCACACAGTGACTGTCATTCTCATTCACGGCATCATCTTCAGCTGTCACCAGGGTATCGAGACCCCTGGAGTCCCACCTAAGATTGAACAAAATCACTGGAGTTCACAACCCATATTGATCAACTGATATTAACCATTCTGGAAAAATATACTTACTTTTTTGTATACTGTAAAGCAATGTGTACATTTCTGTTTCATGTCAGTATACATAGATAACACATTTTTGAATAAGAAAAAGCACACTTTTGTTGATTTATGTTTATGGACAGAAACTGCCACCACCTCAAATAAATAATATTTACTCCAAAAATCTTTAAACAATATTTTAAATAAATAATACCTATTAATATATAACATGTTGTCATGTTTCCTAAGCTTCTATGTATGTCATAGTCCTCTTGTGTGACAAATATTTCCCTCCATATGCCACAGTCCTTTCACATATGTAAAATCCTCACAAGCAATTAGCCAGCATTTTATTTGCCCACATTGTAGCATCCCTTATATTGCATGACAAAATGCTCCATATATTGCCCACAGGTTAGTGCATTGCCTCATATGTTGTCACAATTGTTCACATATTGCTCCATATGTTGTAAAAGTGTCCAAGTGATATGTGATCACATTGACCTCATATGGCCCCCTCAGTTTGTCATAGTACCCCTAAAAGATTCCCGATATGGTTTCACATTTCCACATACATGATTGCAACACAACGTGGAACGATAATAATGTGAAAGTGCCTCATTTATTGTTAAAGGAATGATCCAAGGACCACGACCACTACAGTGCAGTGGCACATTATAAGCCCCCGCATCGAAATGAGCTAAAACATTTTTGAACAGTTTGATTTCTAAACTGAGGTCTGTTAGGTGACACTTCTTTCCCCCTCTACCATCTCTCTAGAGCCATAAGTTCCTCAGCAGAAATGTATGTTAGCTCTCCTGAGCTTAGTCCCACAATACAAGGCTTGGCTCATTGGCTGAGAACGTCAACTGATACCTCTCATTTCCAATCATATAATTAATATGATTAAACTAATACAATACTATATTACAATGTAACAATGTAACATAGCTCATAAAGCGTATTGCATGATTCATGCCATAGTACCTGAATCAGCATGGATATTCTGGCCCATGAAGAAAAATGCATTGTTTCAAAGTTTTACCCTGAAAATGAAGCGCTTCCTTCTGTGTCAATCATTTTATATGCAATCAATATGCCCAGTGAATACATTGTTGTACAAACAAGGAGGGAAATCCTTTCTGCACGCAATTAGTGTGTATAATTAGATCTGTTGATTTTGTTTATTTGTTTGTTTGTTTTACATATTTCACTACATATAATAACATTTACAAAAATATTTCCCATATGTAACAAAAGGTTTTTGATTTTTTTTTGCAAATGGCCTCTAAAAAGTTTTTTTCACAGCACATAAATGCACACACATGTGACAAAATTATGTTATATGTCCTGATAACAAATATGTAAGAAAACAGGAGACATAGCAGCAAGCGCTTCATACTATATTACACCTCTTGATTTATTGTAGCCTGTCTGTAACCTATTATCTGACACATCTGGATCCTTCAAATAAATTCTTCAACAAACTCACAAGTCTGTAATTTCCCATCTGAGATTTCTTTCCTTTCTTTCCCCTGGGATATGTTAAGCCTTGAACTGGAAATAAATTAACCAAGGTGGAGGAACACACACATCTATCTCAGAGATCACTGTAAGGATGCCCCTTATGAATACATTGTTCCCTCAAGGTCAAAAATCATATATCACAGCACAATATGAGCACAGCCCAAAAATCATGTATCACAACACAATAAGAGCATAGCCACTGTAGTTGGTCTCATATTTGAAATCTGTATTTATCATCCTTTCTGGATTTTTAAATATATTTGTTGGATTGCAAATAAAGATAATTTTTAATACATGGGTTGTGCTCTTATGTTGTGAAGCCTTAAACTAGAACTGAATAACTTTGGCATATGATATAGTTTAAAAGCCAGATCATTAAAATTAGACTTGTGCACAGTAAATAAAATTGGTTTGGCAAAATCATTAATCTGGAAAAAAAAAAAATGCAATTCAGATGGAAAAAAATTCATCCTTGAGGCCTTTTCGGGTCGAACGAAGTTAATCCATAATTTCTGTTAAAACTTTTTGAAAGAAAGCAAAAGTAAGCACAAATTGACCAATCAGTGTACTGCAAAATATATGCATAACATTAGGTGTATATTTTGCAGTACACGGATAGATGCATTCCCCTCCCTCCCATTTGGTTTAACCCCTTAAGGACACAACTTCAGAAATAAAAGGGAATTATGACTGAATATTTCCATCATGTGTCCTTAAGGGGTTAAAGATCAAGTGGGACTAAAGAAAAAAAATAGAAAATAAAATTATATAATCTGTATTTAAATATTACGTATTTATTAAATATATCATATATAAATATAGATTTTTTTTTTTTTACTGCTCCTCCTTTTTCCGATTTATTGGTCACTTGTAACTTGATCTGTGAATAAAACTAACATTTAGCAGCTGACCACTAGCCATCAATTAACTTTTTTTCCCCATCATCAATTTTTTTGTGGCACCAAAGCAGGAACCCCAAATCATGAAACACCCAAAACGGTTTATCCATCTCCCATTTCTGGTGTTTCGGGATATATCCAAATAGCGATTCCAAGTTAAGCAATTCGGATGACCTGTCTGTCGCCTCAATTTAATTCAATATTGTTAGAAAAGTTTCCATGTAATTTTTTTTTACAGAAGCCACGATTAAAGTATACGGGAATTTTAGTATATAAATCATTTGGGATTTTTCTAATAATACTGAATCATTTGGGAAGCTTATTAAATCGATGCCAAAATCACCAACGTTTTTCACAGCACTTTACAATTATAGAATGGAGTTATTTAAAAACAGGTAATTGAGGGCTCTGCTCAGATAAGCTTACGACACAACTAGTTTGTCAATTGATGGTTTAATGTAATTATACAATAATCCGGCTAGTACACTCGAGGCACAAATCCTAGGCTCCTATAAGGCCATCATCTATACAGTTTAGCCCTGATCTTCAAGGATTGGGAAAGTGAAGAGTGACAGCTGTTGGATTTCCAATTTAACTTATGATCCCTGGTCTATCCACTGCGGACTAATCAGATATGTATATTAAGCTTTGGATTGCTATGTGGTTTTCTCCAATTAAATCCCAGTTTGGAGTGATTGCTATTCTCAAATTGTTGCACTATTTTAAAAGAAATCACTAAAGAGTTACATTTGAAAGCTTTCTACCATTTACTAAATAATAGCCATCCAACCCCAGAACCAGTTGCAAACTGTATCCATGCATATACGAACATATATATATATATATATGCATGAAATCTTAAACATAATGTCTGTCTATACTCATTTGCATGTCAAGCAGGGAACTCCAGGATAGTTATCTAAACATTATTTGTAAAGCTTTTATACCCAAGAATGTTTGTTATTCCGACTTAAACAGAACATTTCTGGAGATGTTTACAAGTTACAAACTGTGCTATTTTTGTTGCAAAGTGCTAAAGGACCTTATTTAGCACTTTTACCCAGAATAGCACCTGTTCTTGCACATGGGTTTCCTATTTTGAAGACCATGTGCAAAAAACAGGTGCTTTACTTAATCCCATCCCTTTTGTACATGAGGGCTATTTCAAGTATTAATTACTCTACGCAAAGTTGTGTTTATGTATAATTCCCTTTAAACTTCCACCATTTAGCTTTTGAACAAGAATATCATTCTAGTATAATTTAGAATATCATTATGGTTTATGGCTTCAGTGGCTACTTTATCTGCATGATTTACATACCTAAAGTACCGCACTTCCTATATTTTATCATTATATTAAAGGAACACTCCAAGTACTATAAGTACTACAGTGCATAACCCACTCTCTCCGCCACCCAGCTTTCCCTGTTGCAAGAAGTCAAACCGGTTTAGAATCAAAACCAGATAACCTACGCTGGGAGCTCTTGGTCTGGTTGTGAGGGTCCCTCCTTGAGGAGGCGGGGAGATCAAAACGTTTTTGCTGTTTGACCCTGAACCCATTCACCAGCTCAAGGGAGCATTGAAGTTTGCCTCTCTATCAGGCGCAGACCACTTTAGGTGTATCCTTGTGGTCCCCTACACTTCTCAATAACGGAGAATGCTGCATCCAGCTCTTAAAGTAACCTGCACCTGATATTTTGTGCAGACCACAATGCTCCCCCACCATACCACCAGGAATTCTGCTCTCAGTGTGCTTCCATAGTACCACCAGTGAAAGGTTAAAAAGAGGAGGGCAAAACACACAGACACTAAACACACACAATGCTCAGTGACACTCAAATTCCCCTACACACAAAATCAGACACTACACACACCACACTCAATCAGTACACAGAGGCACACTCAAACCTCCAAATACAGCTTTCAGCCACCTCCACTGCACACACATACACAAACAGTGCAGGGTTTATCTCATTAGCTGAAAGTGATCAGCTGACACTCTCAGTCAATGAGCTTCTTGCAATGACAACATGGGCCTTGATTTAAAGGAACACTATAGGGTCAGAAACACAAACATGTATTCCTGGCCCTATAGTGTTAAAAACAACACCTAGCCCACCTGACCCCCCACCCCCCTAAATTTAGTAAAATTGTACCTTTTATTCCAGTCTGCTGCTGCTGGCTCTGCCCCTGATCTGCCTGCTTGGCTGACAGCATCAGAAGTGATTGTCTCAGCATTGGATTGGCTGAGACTGTCAAGGAGGTAGATCGGGGCAGAGCCAGCACAAGCCAAATACAGCCCTGGCCAATCAGCATCTCATTATAGAGATAAATTGAATCAATGCATCTCTATGAGGAAAGTTCAGTGTTTACATACAGAGGGTGGAAACACTGAAAGTCATGGCTGCACAATGTGTAGCACTGCCCCAGGAATCACCTCTAGCAGCCATCTGAGGAGTGGACAGTGGAGGAATAGCTCGACTGTAATGTAAACACTGCCTTTTCTCTGGGGGAGTGGGGGGGGCTGGAAACAATGTTTATTGCAAAAAGCCTGAAGGGAATGATTATACTCAGCAGAACAAATACCATAAATACCATAAGCTGCAGTAGTTCTGGTAACTATAGTGCCCCTTTAATATTTCAGGCTAAGCATTTTAAATGACTTAATATTGTGAAAAAATATTTAAATATGTTTTGACATGTTGAAATATTTTTTATTATATTTTAAAAGCTTATCCAAAAAATATTAAATCTTTTGAAAAGCTTATCCAGAAATATTAAATCAAGGACATGAAGCATTGATACGTTGTAAATATTTGCAAGTCTTTATGTAAACCAAATTAGGACAGAAATACGTTAACAAATTGAGAGGCAGTAAAGCCCTCCTTTTTTTGCACTTACTGTCTTTTCTGTCTCTGATGCCATAACTCTCCTTCACACAACTTCTGGTTCTTGTCCTCCTGGATGGGAGACAGATATAATCTAACATGAAGTTTTTTATTAAATGACATCAGTGATCCGTCAGTGCAGCTTTCATACCTAGGTTTGGAAGACACAATACCAGTGGCGTACATACCAGGGTTGCAGGGGTCACGGCTGCGACCGGGCCCGGCCCACCAGGGGGTCCGACCGCCCTGCGACACGGTATGTACCCAGTGTAGCCAGCCTCTTCTCCTGGGGGGCCCAGGAGCTTGCCACCTGAGGGCCCACCATGCTTGCCCTGGTGTCACCGGGTGGGCGCGCGAGGGAGCACTATCCCCTGAGCGCTCTCTGCCCAGCTCCCTCGCGCGCCGCGTACTGATGCCGGAGCCGGAATATGACGTCAGTGACCGGCCACCCAGCAACACCACTGGACCCCAGGGAATCCCCTCAGCACTCCCAAAGGTAGGGAGGCTGGGGGATTAAATTTAAAAAAAAAAAGTGTGTGTTTGTGTGTTAGAGTGTGTGTGTGTGTGTGTGTGTGTTAGTGTGTGTGTTAGAGTGTGTGTGTTAGAGTGTGTGTGTGTTAGAGAGTGTGTGTGTTAGTGTTAGAGTATGTGTGTGTTAGAGTATGTGTGTGTTAGTGTTAGAGTGTGTGTGTGTGTGTTAGTGTTAGAGTGTGTGTGTTAGTGTTAGTTTTTGTGTGTCAGTGTGTGTGTTACTGAGTGTGTTAGTTTGTGTGCGTCTGTTAGTGAGTCTGTTTGGTGTCTGTTAGTGAGTGTGTGTTTTGTAAGTGAGTGTGTATGTGTCTGTCTGTCAGTGAGTGTGTATGTATGTCTGTCACTGAGTGTGTGTCTGTCAGTAAATGTGTTTGTCAGTTAGCTAGTGTGTATGCATCTGTTCGTGAGAGTGTGTGAGTGTGTCTGTTAGCTAGTGTGTATGCGTCTGTTTGTGAGAGTGTGTGTATCTTCAGCACTTACCTTTCTCCAGCGCCGGACTCCCTTGGCGCTGGGGATCCCTCCGCCCCGATCCGCCTCTCAGCTCTGAATGCGCATGTTGCTGTGTTAAAACTAGAGGGGCCTGACACCCAGATCACTTCATTGAGCTGATGTGATCTGGGTGTCTGTAGTGGTCCTTTAAGTGTATGTGTATATGCATGCACTTGCGTACATACCGCGGTCGCAGGGGTAGCAGCTGCCCAGGCCTGCGCAGAGTAAGCGCAGGGGGGGCCCACGGATCAGTTTTCGCACCAGGGCCCCATGGGTTGTGTGTACACCACATCACAATACTAATATAATCAAGAGGCAACAGCCAATGCTTCAGCCTCTGCATGTAGGTCATTGCAAGAACCGTTGACAGCTGCGGCTGATAGAAGTTGTGATCATTTAACCCCTTAAGGACCAAACTTCTGGAATAAAAGGGAATCATGACATGTCACACATGTCATGTGTCCTTAAGGGGTTAAAGAGTTCTAGATGCAGAATGAAACATACAGGGAGGAGGAAGTACGTTTATATACAAGTTGATACCAATATTTAAGATCTGCATAGCCCACTACATACCTACAACATCATATGGTTAAATTATCTCAAATTAATTAATTTAAGTCTGGTAATTGAATAGCAGTTTTTCTACCTAGTCCAGTAGATCAGAAGAATAGGTTGAGCTAGTTACCCTACATCCTGGCTAAAACGGTTCTGAAGCCCAACACAGAGTGAGACAAATATTTCAGCAAAACTGTTGGCCAGTTGTGTGAAAGGGATTTGATACAGAGCAGCTGTAAAGTATAAGAGTTCCATTATTAGGCATGTCTCTTCTCATACCTTCTGTATGATCCCTGCTTTTCCAGTCTTTGACACAAAAGAAGTCCTTTCTGTTTCTACCTTCCGCTGTTTCAAAGGAGGGCAACTTCCAAAAAGCCAGTTCTTGGAGATAGTAGAAATAAGACAAAATTAAGAAGCATTTCATACAGAAATAAAATTTGCCAGAATACTTATCAATTTAATTATAAGTACTACATTATATAATTGTATTGTAATACTTATAATACTTATACAAATTATAACCTAAAGGTAGCACGGATAGGTTGACTTACTAAGAATGGCATACGAATTGGAAAAAAGGGTCATCTTAGCAGGAAAAGCTGTCTCCTTCAGCCAACAAGAAGGCAAAGTGGGGTTAACAAACTACCCAAAATAAACAAAGAATATGACCTTTATAATGCAATGTTAAATTGGAGATTAAATGTACATTGTTATATCACAGGTAAACTTTATGTTTCTTCTCATGTAAATGAAATACTTAATTTATCTCTTTAAATAGGTTGTTGATACACCACGTTTTATATAAAAGTAGCTATTAAATAACTGACCTATGATGTACCCAGGATAGTCTGTTATTTTGCAATCTAAATAAGTGTGTTTGCTACAGAAAATGTATATCTTTCTGTTACCTACACCTCAGTGCCCTACATATGTATGCCTTATTACGTAGTCATATAAATATCCTTACCTCAAACAAAATCCCTCAAGTTTACCAATTTTCTGCATTTAAAGGACCACTAAACCCACTCACACACCACTTCATCTTCTCCTGATGTCAGGGAGGTGGAGGGGCTGCAGTGAAACCAGCATGGTAAAGAAAGAAAAGTAAATAAAACTCATCTTTGTATTCCTAAAACTGCAGTGTTCCTTTAAAAAAGACAGAGTGTGTCTCTCTTAGTACATGTAAGTCTTTATAAATTATATATAATAGACATGTGCAATTTGTTTCGGTCGAATTTCGGCAATTCAGAAATTCGGATGCTTCCGAATGTCCGAATTGCTGAATTTCTGAAGTCCCGAATTTCAGAAGTGCCAAACCGAACCAAATTTTTTGCCCATGCACATCCGTAATATATAAGTTTCTTGATACAGATTCATCTTACCTACAGTAGACATTATACCATATCTGCTTTGAGTCTACTTAGCATATTATCTATTGTAGGCCTAATCTTAGCTTGCTGCCTTCTACCTGTAATTTGTCGCAATAATGTTACACTTTTTCAAATATTTTTATATATTGATCCTGTTGTACTTTGGATGCATAAATGCCAATAAAATACAAATTGGAAAAAAAAGTAGTGAAGAGATCACAAAACTATATTTATTGTATATAAATGTCAAGTGATGCATTTTAACACAATATTAACCCCTTAAGGACCAAACTTCTGGAATAAAAGGGAATCATGACATGTCATGACAAGCAAACACATTTCTAAACAAATGAACAAACCAAAATAAAGCAAGAAAAATATTACTATAAACTAGGTGAGAAATGCAATGCTGGACTCACCTCTAATCAATGAGCAATTTTAAAGCCTAACTTCCCCCTTTACCCCCAACCCTACTCTTACCCGCCCAGCTCAGTTTCAAACCAGTCCACTAATGACAGTAACAGGGCATCATTAGGAGAGAGAAACACCAGGGCTTGCACTCCATGATCACATTGATCAGACCTCTCATTTCGCTTTGTCAGAACATCCAACAGTATATGTGTAAATCTATCAGGGATGCCCAATGCACTATTCCAGCATACCTGGGGATAGATAACTAATTGGTTACATCAGTATACCCCCTGGAGTAGGTTTGGAAAGGATAAGAAAGAATTAAGAGGTAAATATGGAAATCATATTTACCTGCTCTTTTGAATCTGCAGAGTGAGGCAAATGTCTCAAAATGATGCATGTATCTTTAATTTCTAATATTGTATATATAATATATATTTAATATATTAATTATATTCGTTTCTTTGGTGGATTTCAGACACTAATATTCCAATAAAAGCGAATTTAAAATAAAGATATGATTCATACTAATGTTTTGGATTTGTGCCTGAGATTCTCCACTTCATCGAGTAGATGAATACCTCTAATTCAGACCAAGAAACCATATTCGAGGTTGACTGACGCTCACTGAGGAAATCCAGCCAGGACTTAGAGGTAATTTGGGATTCCTGGGCTCTTTGCAGGAGGATTTTGACATCTCCAAGGTTAAGTGATGAGCTTCCATTCCAATCTAGAAGCTGGAAATCCCAATAAATCTGTCATAGAAGAAAGATCGTGATTGAAAGCAATACATTAGCCACAATGTAAGTGTTGAGTAAAATAAAAAAATATTTTTAAAAAAAAGGGATTCCACATGTCTTTTATGGTTCTCAAGGAGAAGAGGGAAGGAAAAAAACACCCAATCCCTTCCCCCTTTACTGGAACACGTTGTGCACAAAATTACCACCTATAAGACTGTTTTCATTGAAATCTTCCACCGGGGACATGCTATCAGCTCTGTGGCTGCCGTCACTACTGGATTGCAAGATGAGCAGTTTAAGAGGACTCAGATTCCCATCCCCTGTATGCCTTCAAATGGTTGTGTAGGAGGTAAGGAAATTAATTGGGAGTAAAATGTTACCCAGCATCTCAATGAGGAATTCCCAAAAAGAAATACAGTTGCATTGATCCTGCCTGCTATTCAACAAGGGACACATTTACATGTCAGGTGCATGTAGTCACAAAATTCTAAGATGCCCCGAGTTCCCTGCTACCCGCCCAAGAAAAAAAAAAGAACCATCTAATAAAAATAAAATAATGTTATCAAGCAGTGGAGGCTGACAGGACTAAACTGGACATTGGCCAAGGCTCTTGGTACTTAATGCCCCACCAGCCCACTCTAAAAACATTCTAAAAAGCTCTAAAACATAATTGTCTTACAAGTGTCCTCTACAGGACATGCGCCTGTAGGCAGGTGTCTACTCCGCCTAATGGAAAATCTGGCTCTGTATTCAACTAGGAATAGCAGAACTTTCATTTTAAAGGAAAGGAAAAGAAGAAAGACACAGACACACAATGTGTGTGTATATGTGATTGTGTAGATGTTGAGTGTCAGACATATGGTTGCTCACCTGCTCCTTTACCCAGCGCATTCTCTCCACCTCCACAAGGACATCAAGTAATCTAGAAGAACAGCAGAACCCTGGGTGCACTCTTACACCACACACCTAGTAACAAAGTTACATATCAATTATTTACCTAAATGTAGAACTCATAGCGGGCAGTAGACAGACAAAAGAGAGAGTTGTAAGAAGCATTTTTATAGAGTTATACAAGCATCCATTGGGAGAAGATGTAAGGAATGATGAGAACGGCAGGGGTGGAGCTACCATGTGTGAGAGCCCATGAAGTAACTGTCATCCTCAGGGCCATATCAGAGCATTACTGACCATTCTCTGATCAGGGGCACAGTCGAATATGGGTATCCTTTAACACCACGTAGGTGGGATGAACGTCTTTGGTTCACTTTATTCTGTTGTCCTGATAAAAGATTTCATGAGAAACATCAAATGTTTCCTTTTTGAACTAAATAAAAGTTAGTTTTTTATTTTATTTTTCCTGTAGTGCTATGTGTTATCTTTTGAGAAAAAAAAATAAAAATATAATATTGTGACAAAATACTTCTTTCCTTAGGTACCTTGTTACCTTGTTCTGGGGTTTTTTGTGGCTCCAACATTCAACAGGTTACAGCAAAGTATAACAAAATAAAGCAAAGCAAAATCCTTGTTTTTCTGAGCACTAACTTGGAGGGGGAGTAGAACTACAGCACCTGCAATCAATTATCTTTTGCAGGTGAGGTAAACCAGAGTGTTGGAACTCTGGAAACAGATACTCACCTGCAGTCTCCCAGCAACCTCCAAAATGTGGAGTGGAGCACTGCCCAACCCTACTCTCCAAGTGCTCTGCCTCAGGGCCCAAACATACTTATATAAAATGCAATATCTGTAAAAATAACACATTATCCTGGGGCTAATCTTCTGCATTACACTACGTAGGAACCTTGCAGAATTTGGGGAGTTATATAGATTCCATCCAGCACAATTCCTTGCTTTCGGTCACAATATAAACACACATACATACATGTGTGTATGTTTGCATATGTAGGTTGGTATATTTGTGTATGATGTATGGTTATATATGTATTTACATCTAAATCTATATAAATGCATGTATATATTAGTAATTCTATACCTTTTTACAAGAGGTATCTATCAGTGAGCATATAGATAATTATTTATTTCAAATCAGGACAGGCATTATAGTGAATATTAATTCATAAGTTCAGAAAGTACCCTGCCACCTGTGGTGCAAGTAAAGAAGGGAGTCTTAGTTAAGAATTGCATTAAAATATTTGCATGATCTAATAAATTATCAGGATTCACCCAGTTTATACCCAGGGGCAGATAGTAAATGTCCCATGGTGTCGCATAGAAAAGAAAAAAGGGATGGAAGGAAGAGAAACATACAGATACAAGGGACACAGAAAGAGAGCATAGAAAAGTGTGGCCTGGCTTTGGGGAGAGATCCTCTAGAAAACTACTGGGGAAAGGTTAGGTGACCATGAAGTCCTGACAGATAGGCCCAAACCCAGAGACGATAGCCAGCCAGACTGAGTTCCTGAAAGCACCAGAGGGGGTAACATATAATTTTCATTCCTTATTTTTAATATAATTGGAATCTTCTAAATTAGTCACATAAATCAGGAAAGCATTTATGTACTTTTACATGGAGGAGTCACAGAAGATTGGAAGTTAGCGAATGTTGTGCCCATTCACAAGAAAGGTAATAGGGAGGAGTCGGGCAACTATAGGCCAGTAAGCCTTACTTCAGTAGTAGGGAAAGTGATGGAAACCATGTTAAAGGATGGGATTGTTGAACATCTAAAAATACATGGATTTCAAGATCAGAGACAACATGGTTTTACTTCAGGGAGATCATGCCAAACTAATCTTATTGATTTTTTTGATTGGGTAACTAAAATAAAAGATCAGGGTGGTACAGTAGACATTGCTTACCTAGATTTCAGTAAGGCTTTTGACACTGTTGCACATAGAAGGCTTATCAATAAACTGCAATCTTTAAGTTTGGATTCCAATATTGTTGAATGGGTAAGGCAGTGGCTAAGTGACAGGCAACAGAGGGTTGCAGTAAATGGAGTATATTCGTAGCATGGGCTTGTCACCAGTGGGGTACCTCAGGGATCTGCACTTGGAACCATTCTCTTTAATATTTTTATTAGTGATATTGCAGAAAGTCTTGATGGTAAGGTATGTCTTTTTGCTGATGATACTAAGATATGTAACAGGGTTGATGTTCCAGGAGGGATAAGCCAAATGGCAAATGATTTAGGTAAACTAGAAAAATGGTCAGAATTGTGGCAACTGACATTTAATGTGGATAAGTGCAAGATAATGCATCTTGGATGTAAAAACCCAAGGGCAGAGTACAGAATATTTGATAGAGTCCTAACCTCAACATCTGAGGAAAGGGATTTAGGGGTGATTATTTCTGATGACTTAAAGGTAGGCAGACAATGTAATAGAGCAGCAGGAAATGCTAGCAGAATGCTTGGTTGTATAGGGAGAGGTATTAGCAGTAGAAAGAGGGAAGTGCTCATGCCATTGTACAGAACACTGGTGAGACCTCACTTGGAGTATTGTACACAGTACTGGAGACCGTATCTTCAGAAGGATATTGATACCTTAGAGAGGGTTCAGAGAAGGGCTACTAAACTGGTTCATGGATTGCGGGATAAAACTTACCAGGAAAGGTTAAAGGATCTTAACATGTATAGCTTGGAGGAAAGACGAGACAGGGGGGATATGATAGAGACATTTAAATACATAAAGGGAATCAACACAGTAAAGGAGGAGACTATATTTAAAAGAAGAAAAACTACCACAACAAGAGGACATAGTCTTAAATTAGAGGGACAAAGGTTTAAAAATAATATCAGGAAGTATTACTTTACTGAGAGGGTAGTGGATGCATGGAATAGCCTTCCAGCTGAAGTGGTAGAGGTTAACACAGTAAAGGAGTTTAAGCATGCGTGGGATAGGCATAAGGCTATCCTAACTATAAGATAAGGCCAGGGACTAATGAAAGTATTTAGAAAATTGGGCAGACTAGATGGGCCAAATGGTTCTTATCTGCCGTCACATTCTATGTTTCTATGTTACAGGTGTAAGGTAGTATAAGCCAGGAACCCCATTTTCATGTGCAGAGAAAAATGGTTATGGATATGACTGTTTTATACATGGAAACCAGTGTGGTTACCGTTAAATAAGGCTTTTCTGACAATTCGCTAGAACCTATTGCAATTGAGGTAGTGGGAGAAAAGTGTGGAATGTTATTGTTACCATTGCCATCATTTACTATCATTAAATTATACAATCCCTTGGTTGTATCATGTGACTATAATGTACTAACTCTTGATAAGTACCCTACAGGGTCGAAAAGGGTTGGACATGTATTCATAAAGACTCTTTTTTGGAAGTGCTCTGAGAGCTGCCAGTTATTACGTTTATATATATATATTTGAAAAGGAATACATTGAGGAAACTGGTATTGATGAGGGGAAATTAAAGCCCTGGATAGATACAATTATCTCACCTGATCCACAGCTGCCTGGATCGAGCTCATGTCAGTCTGGATCTGGAAGAGCCTCTGGTACAGGGAGCAAATTTCTGTCAGGGAAACCCTGCAGCAGGGAGTCCGAGGAGGAAGATCCATGGTGATGCAGCTTGAGGAGGCACAGACAGAAAAACTGTCAGGGTATATTCATTGTGTTTATTTTTGTTTTGTAGGTGCAGCTGTGAAAATAGGCATGATAGGGGTAGGTAATAGACTAGGCATGTAAAACACCAGTTGTAAATATGTAAAGATTCATATTATTGCAATGTAAGCTTATAACAGCTTGTTGGCTGCAAGTCAATGCGGCAGGTAAGCAAGAGGCCTGGTCTTATGTCTTCGGAAAGTGACTGGTTTTGTCAAATTGCTTTAAAATTGTTTGAATAAAACATGGAGGGCAAAGACTCTACCATAAGCACTAATATTAATACCAAAAGCTGTAGTGGTTATTCTGGTGAAAATCACACAGAGCAATCCCTTGCCAGATCAAACTGTTTATACTTCTGCGAAGCCAGCAACTTGTTCCAGCTGCTCCCACTTAATCCCTAGGGAGCCACCCTGCTGCACCCAAAAAGAAGAAAAACAGAAGAAGACTCAATAATATATAGTGTGGTTCACTTTCACAGTTTCTTTGTTTGTGTGTAACTGTGCATGTGTCTCAGATAATGTGCATGTACGTGTGTGGAGACCATATGTCTGTGGACCCAGGCTATTTGTTTTTTAACAGGCCCAGCTGTTCCAATGTGTTGTGGAAAGGCTGAATGTCCTACCCACACACACTGCTCCCAGATGACAGATGCCTACAAGTGACGGAATGAAACAAATTTGAATGTCCAGACATTTTCTTGAAAATGTTGATTAGCAGCGTGTGATACTGTTACTCTGTAGTATATAACATTATAAATAAGCATGTTAATGCTACATTCACATTCTGAGGGGTGTTTTCATATACTGTACTACAGCAGAAATAATTCAGCTCATTGTAATTTGTTGGCACCAAACAAGGAAATAAATAAATGAATAACCAGGAAATCATTGTGTACATGGCATCTATAGTTGTAATAACAGTTTAATTCTCCGTGTTCCGGATTCACATTTTTCATATAACTTACAGAATTTCACTCTCAAATAACCTTTTTTTCTATACTCATAGAATGGTTTCTCTCCACAAATCTTGAAAATTAATAATACAAACTTCAAAATTAAACACACATTATGTTTAACTAGCTCTAAACATCATTTGCAACAGTAAACGATAATCTTCATTTCAGCCAAGTAATCAGCTATTTCAATTTGGTCCATTAGAAATTTAATTGGGGACAGTGTTAGACACCTGAGCCCTTCATTGTAGTTCATCATAGGTTTTGGCAATGTGTTAATATAATCATTTAGAAGCACTCACCTGATTTGTATAGTTTTTCTTGGTTTCTTCTAAGACAATTACTTTTTTTTCTGCTCTTTGCAGCAAACATATGCATTCTTTTCTTTCCTTTCAGTAGATTTCACTTTATCCCCAGGAAATGCATTACATGTTCAGCTGCTATTCAATATCACGTTCACTCCCCAACATACTCATTCTGTCTTTTCTCTCCAGCCCAATCCTTATAGCACTTATAAATCATTCAGTGCTGGCTCTGAGCATAGAAACTTAATAACCCTGGCTGTTCTTGCATTACAAATTGTGGAACTTCATTATTCACTAAAACAATTCCTGTAATACTAGTGTATACCAAATTTATTCATTTATTTAATCTTTTTTATTTGTAAGAGGATTCATAACACAAGCCGAAAATTAAGACAAAAGCTCTAGATCAGCGGGTGGTTGTTGATCTGTCAAGACTGACAAATGCCCATTGCATTGATCAGATGTCGGCTACATATCACAAATTTAGAATGTCAAATCATATATAGATTCTTGGATTAAGGAGACCTGCAGGGTTATTCACTAAAGGATGGCTTGTTGGGACTTCAGATTGGATTTCAAAATTGGTGATTGCTGATTTGGATTTTTTTCTAATACTGTGATCTTTAGGTTGTACGCTCATTTGAATGTCATACGTGTTTTGTTAGAATTAAAATGTTGTCTTGATTCCTGTTGTACAGCGCTGCAGAATATGTTGGCGCTATATAAATAATTGTAATTGTAACGTTTTAAGTTTACTTTGAATTCCCAAAGTGAATAGCCCACTAGGTGTTCTGAAAGGGAAACTGTCACCAAAACAACTTTATGTTAATGATGCAGTTTTTGTGTATAGATAATGCCTCTAAAATTTCACTGCTTAATTCTCTGCCATTTAGGAGTTAAATCACTTTTGTAACTGTTTTTGCTGCTCTAACCACACCTCCCCTGTCTATGACTGACACATCTTGTAAAAAACAATATGGTTTCATTTTCAATCAGATATTAACTTACTTTAAAAGTTTTTTTACCTCCTGTTCTGTAAATTGAATTTTAATTACATACAGGAGGTTCATGCAGGGTCTAGCAAGCTATTAACAGAGCAGGAGGTAAGAAATTATAAGTTAAACAGAATTTACAATAAAGGAAGTGCAAGTTTTAGATGACTCTTTACAGGAAGTATTTAAGAAGGCTGTGTACGTCACATGCATGGAGGTGTGCCTAGGGCTGCATAAACAAAGTTATTTAACTCCTAAATGACAGAGAATTGAACAGTGACACAACGCAGCTAACAATGGAGAACATATTTCTCCAATCTACGGAAGAACCGATTTCAAAATACAAAAAGTCTATCCTCTGAAACCTCCTTGACGTGGCCAAGGCATTCATTTCTACTTTCTGGAAACAAACCCAACCACAGTGGAACAATGGCTTACCAGATTAGAAGACACAGAAGAGACACATGCTACCCTGATGGGTAGTCTCACAAAACATGTAGAAGGGTGGCAACCCTGGATAATGTACATGGCGGAGCGAGGCTCGGGGGCGTGGCTGGTGGGGCCCGGGACTGAGGTAGAGCACCCAGCTTTCCCATACCTCCCCGCACACCCCTTCCAGTCCCACCCAACTTCCTGAAACCTTCACTTCTCTCCCAAACCATCATACTGCTATAATACACAATACACCCTTGAACCCCCCACAGAACTTCATAGTAAGGCAAGGAACTAAGCTGAAGGAGGGCAAGACACCTACCTCCAGGATAAACACTAAATTAGGAGACAGCAGAAAGGAACAGACAGCAGAAAGGAACAGACACCCTTGCAAACATAAGGAATGGGACATGAAACTTGGAAATCTGAGAAATAAAACACTACTTTGTACATACCCACACCCAACCGATACACTCAAGACAAACTCCCACACTGCGACTGCTTCCCCAAAAGTGACACATACGTTCAATGACAAGCCTACGCCCCACGCCATGTGGACTGTACATGACACTAGGAGGATGAACAGAGTATCTACTTCAAGCACACATTCTCTCAAACATACATACCGTACACATGAGCAAGCTTGATTAGAACTACGAAAAACACCAAACACTAGACGTGCAATTCGTTTCGGGCCGAGTATGAATTCGTAAGAAGGTACTTCTGAATGTCCGACTAGCCAAAGTGCCGCATTGCCAAAGTGCCGAATTGCCAAAGTGCCAAATTACCGAGGTCCCGAAGTTCTGAAATTACTGAATTTCTGAAGTTGCTGAAGTTGCTGAAGTTCCGAAGTGCCAAAGTTCCGAAGCACAGTATTGCCTAAGTACTAATATACTGACCCAGTGGAAGAAGAAAAATGTTACACTGTATACAATTTTAAATAAAAAGTATACAAACGTAGGCAGGATTCAGCTGTAAGCATTTGCAATACTTACAACAATCAAGTAACACACATTCATATAAAATGTAAGTTACTTGGCCAGTCAATGTAATGACAGGAATGAATAAGATGATAACTCCCTAATTCCCATGGTATTGGGGAGCTATCTACTAAAAGGCTGAAAGATCTGAATTGGTCTTTCAGCCAAATTTACTAATACTAAGTAAAGATTACTTAGTATTAGTAAATTATGCCCCTACTCGCTACACCGCGAGTAGGGGCATGTCTATTAAACAGCCTCTGGCTGCTCACTGTAAAAAAAAATAATAAAAATAAAACACGTCCCCCCTCCCCCTCTTAACCTGAAGGGGGGACCTATTTCCCCCCCGGCCCCCACCCCTGAGCGGTGGGTGGGGGCCCTAAATCAGAATAGGGGGGGACCTAATGTCCTCCCCCTTGGACCCCACCCCTGAGCAGTGGATGGGGGCCCTAAATACCAATTAGGGGGGAAAACCTAATGTCCTCCCCCCTGGCCCCCACCCCTGAGCAGTGGGTGGGGGCCCTAAATTAGAATGAGGGTGGGACCTAATGTCTTCCCCCCTGGCCCCCACCCCTGAGCAGTGGGTGGGGGCCCTAAATTAGAACGAGGGGGGAGGACCCTGGCCCCCACCCCTAAGCGGTGGGTGGGGGCCCTAAATACCAATTAGGGAGGGGACCTAATGTCCTGCCCCCTGGTCCCCACCCTGGTCCCCACCAAAGAACTTTCCCACGCTGTGTAAAATGACACAGAGCACTCTGATTGGTGGATTTCGAGCACAAGCTGCTCACTGTTTAATAGACATGCCCCTATTCGCGGTATAGCGAGTAGGGGCAAAATTTACTAATACTAAGTAATTTGTGCAGCCACTTAGTAGATAACTCCCTAATACCGTGAGAATTAGGGAGTTATCTACGCCGCTTAGTAGATAACTCCCTAATTCCCACGGTATTAGGGAGTTATCTACTGAAGGGCTGCAAGATAAGTTATCTACTAAGCGGCTGCAAGATAAGTCTCGAAGTCTCGAAGTCCCAAAATTCCGAAATGCCAAAGTTCCGAAATTCCAAAGTGTCGAAGTGCCGAAGTTGCCGAAGTCCCGAATTGCGGAAGTCCCGAATTTCGGAATGCCGAACTGAACCGAAAATTTTCCCCATGCACATGCCTAGTTTACTCCCAAGTTAGTCATTTTGTTAATCCAAAGACCAAAGCAATTTTTAGGTTATAAAACAGTTTTAAAAGAGTCACATACATAGCCAATCTTTTCATCTCTCGTAGTATGTAACTGTTGCTGGAGAGAAGTGTCAGCTACACCTTCTCCCTTAATTCCTATTAGCCGCTGGAGAGAATACAGAGTGGCTGGTGTCACATGCTCATCTTATAAAGAGCCTAACATACTTGGCTCTGAGTATAACGGCATAGGGGGACACAGACATTATTTACTTGGAAGTTGGATGGCAGGAATCCACAGGACTAAAATCTTAGTACTTTATGATGAACAAATCAAAATGCTGTTAAAAACCTTAAAAAAACTAAATTAAGTGAATCTAGTACTAACAGAGATTATAGCTGCCACGGGTCCTCTCTACTCAATTGAGACATGTTTCACTGCTTATCACAGCTTTTTAAATAATCAATGAATCAATGTGTGCACTGTCACTTAATCTGTATAATACATACAGATACAGACACACACAAAGATACACATAGAGACACAAAGATGTACAAAAACACACATACAGATACACACACTAACACACATGCAGATACACAGACACACAGATACGAACACTAACACACATATAGATGCACAGACATACAGATATAAACACTGACACACAGGTAAACAGACACACTGATACACACATTGACACACATACAGATACACAGATATACATATACAAATATTGGCACACATGTAGATGCACAGACACACAGATAAAACACTGCAGCACATGCAGATACACACACTTACAGATAAACAAACACTGACTACCATACAGATGCACAGACACAAAGGGTGACAGCATGTGGAAGGATGAAAATATGTGTAATGGTGACAGTGTGTAAGGAGGGTAGCAGTGTGTGTGTGGGTGACAGTGTGGAGGAGTGACAGTGTGAGGTGGCAGTGTTTGGGGGTGACAACTTTGTATTTCTCTCCATGCACCAAAGGAGAGGAAATCTATTACATTCCTTTACTTACTGGGATCCCACCATGTGTGCCAAGCCAAGCAAGCAGCAAGAGCTTAATCCAGTGTGTGTCACTTTGCACTGGGGAACGGTACGACCTGCAGAATCCCAGCCTGTTGGGCTATGTACTCAGTCCCAGCCTGCCAGCCTCTGATTGCTCCACACTCCAACAATATCAATTAGGAGGCAAGTGGGTGGGGCTGCAGTGTGAGTAGCAGGCAAGCAGATGTCACGTATTCATCCGCTTATAAAAATGTGTTTAATGGAATTTACTTAAAAGACAGGAAAAGTTGTGCCGAACAATATTACTGTCCTGACAGGAAAAGTTGTGCCAAGCAGCAATCAAATCCACAGGAGCGTTTGTGCTGAGCAGCAATTATACAAATGCAAACCTGGTAACTGCCTTTGGGGTCAAACGCCGGTTTACAGACTATAAGATCCAGAGGAGGGGTATTTAGTCCCAGTTCTCATCCTGCTCAGTGCCCTGTCGTGGTTTCCCTTGTGGTTGTCTGAGAGCGCGTTATTGGTTCTGGTAATTCTGGTTATTTGACTTTGGCATTGTTTTTGACTTCCCTGTTTTCTGGCATCCTTGACCCCTGGCTTTTCCTTATCGTTATGTCTCTTTCTGTATCCCTTGACCTCGGCTATTCCTGACTATTCTTCGGTACGTTAGTCCGGCCATTCTAAAGTCTGGTATACGTTACCTATCAGTCCTCTGTGTTACACAATTCTACGTGCTGGATCATACTGTAATCCTAAAATTACGATATGGCCATAGATCCTGTAGAATTGTGTAAGCACATAGCTGCTTGCAAAAGGAAACTAGAGGAGAATGATCACCGCTTGGATCAATTTGCCCAGGCTTTCAGTACGCTTCTTACCCATACAGTGCATCTGCAACCTGCGGCTCCTCCTACTGTCTCACCTCCGCCTTGTGTACCTATCATTCCTCTATGTTACACAATTCTACGTGCTGGATCATACTGTAATCCTGGCAGTGAAATCGCTCTGCCACAAATCAAACATCAGGGCAGTCTAGATAGACAGCCAATCACAAGGACAGTGTGCACCTGCCCAGATACGACCCTGCGGAAGTCAGTTTCACCATTGCAGAATTTATTTTGCATTCCCCCCAGGAAACTGGATCATACCCATGAAGGTACACATACCACAGGTTGGGAACAGCTGGTCTAGCAGATGCAAGAGAGGAGATACTCTGGTGTTTGAAATGCTTGGAACAGGTAGTAAATTGTCCCTTCAGCTCCCAATATCAAACATGCCTCTATTGATAATTTATTGGTTGGTAGACATGATTTTGTTTGTAAACTCATGAGAAGTATTCAAATGAAATCTACTCCTTACCCTAAGCATTTCCATACTTGGTATGTCTTTTTGGTTCTAAATTTATTTGATTCTTGGGGAGTTCGTGAAAATCGATCATTCAATTTCTGTCCTTTAAACTTGTCATGTTGTTGTGTCTTATTTCTTTCTTATTTCTTTTTTTTTTAAACTTTTGCCCAGATGAAGTAAGCTTTCAGGTGGTAAGACACACTAAAACTAATTTGTTCTTGATTTCCTCATAATCCTCAGTACAGGCATACACCACTTTTAAGTACACAATGGGACCAGAGCATGTATGTAAAACAAAAATGTACTTAAAGTGAAGCAATACATTTTTTTACTTCACAATTGCATGTACTGCATTGCAATAGTAAATTACAGGCATAACTGATACTGCAACTTCAGATTTCCAGTGGGCCTATATTTAGTTAAAACAAACAGTAAAAATAATTACTAAGATTCTACCATTTATCTTTAATGTTTTACTCATCTGACAACATTAAACTGGGAGGAAAAGTAAAATAAACCTGCCCACTGGACCATTTTCTGCCAGTTTGTATTTGTCAGCAGCTTAGTTGCACATTTTGTTTAGAAACACCTCCTCATCACTTTAAGCATTTATGGTTTAACTTTGAATCCTCAGAATTGTGGCTAATGCAGCTAAGCTGCCAAGTCATAGTTATAGAAAATGGCAGAGTAAACCCTTTCACTGGATGGCAGCCGATTGCAGAATATGGACAATGTAGGGCAAAAAAATAAAAATAAATATATATATATATATATATATGTTCAGCTAGGAGTAGGCATTATAAATTTGAAATGCTTAACCTGTGCCATGTCAGAAGGTGTGAAAAGTTTTTGCCCCAATGACACTAAACTGAGCAGCTCCGGGCGAGAGTAGAACCTTTTACTGTTCACTCGCAAACAGAAGAGGCGTGGGAATGTCTGTACTCGCGAGGCACCTTTAAATACACTCGTGGGTATGTCTGTACTCGCGAGTGTATGTTAAGTGAGTGTATGTTAAGTGAGTCTATGTAAAGCGGGGTATGTCTGTAATGTGTTGTTTGTTGCTTAAAAATGTACAAATTGAAGACGGCTCCATTTAGAACTCTTAATTAGAGTTGAGCGGACACCTGGATGTTCGGGTCCGAACTTGACCCCGAAATGGATCTAAAAAACTCCTGGAGGGGCGTGGCCTGGCAGCCGACTAGAATGGCAGCCTAACGAGCGAGCTCCCGCTCACCCACACACAATTCCGCACCGGCAACCAGCACCGCAGCCAGCACCTACCTTCCCTATGCCCCACCCGAGCACCGGAGCCACTCCACGCCAGAAGAAACGCGGGGAAGCGCTGGATTTCCCCCCCTCAGTGGCCGACATGTTCGCGGCCTCGCGACCAACACAGGCCGCACAGGCCTCACAAGATGGCCGCCAGACGGGCGCGCGAGGCTCCCAATCCCCAACGGACCGGGAGCAACAGGAGTCAGACGGAGGCAGCACAGAACAAATCCTGCAAAGGCTTGCAGAGGTCAAAACATACCTGGCAAGTGAAATCACCCGCAGCACACATGATATCAAAGCTGAGATCCAGGCCCTGGGCGCCCGCACCTCAGAACTGGAGCAGAGGATGGAGGTACTGGTTCAGGGCCACAATGCTGTGATACAGCACTCCACCTCCCTAGACCACCACATTATAGACCTGGAAATGCAGGTTGAAGACTTGTCCAACCGCACCAGGCGGAACAATCTGCGCATCAGGGGGTGGCCCGAAACGCCCTCTGGCAGCGCTAGTGGAAGCATATTTTAGCGGCCTACTCCCAGACATCCCCAAAGCCCAGTGGGCCATGGACCGGGCGCACAGGGCCCTGCGCGCCCGGCGGGGGGACAATGACACCCCGAGAGATATAATAGTTTGCTTCCACCACTATACCACTAAGGAAGCTATTCTGCGGTACAACAGAAACCACGACTTAACATACAAAGGCAAGCCCATCTCTCTCTATCAAGATCTTGCACCAAGCACGCTTCAAAGACGACGGGAATGGAGACCGCTGACGGATCTTCTGCGACAACACGAAATCCGATTCACATGGGGACACCCGTTTAAAATAGTAGCTTTCAAAGCGGGAAGAACACTCACATACTCACCAGGAGGGGACCCACGAAAATTTCTACGTGACCTGGACATCACACCCCCGAGAACCTTCGCCTTACCTGGACCCGTTCGGCGGACCCTAACACCACTCCCAAGGGACTGGTATACAGTCGCAGCAACGGCAGCCCAGGAGGATGCAGGCACCACGCAGACCTGACTGGCCCACGAGGGGCACTTACAGTGACTCTGGTGGCATGATAGCCGCATGGGACAGCTAAGTTGACCTTGGGACACTACACCTGGTGTAACATTGGTTGGGGGCACACACTCTGGGTACTGCCACTGATATCTGGGTTACGCAGCTGAAACTTATACACCGTAGACCAACTTATGGGAGATATGACTCACGAACTACCACATTCCAGAGAAAGGGGAGGGGAGGGAAAAGACGAGGGGTAAAAAAAAAAAAAAAATGCACATCCTTCGACGGGCACGTACATGCTCTAGCGCACTGGCCAGATAGGGGGGGGATGGAGGGGGCGGGCAGGGGAGGGTTGACACACAGTCATTACGAATGACAGGCGGGGAGGACTCCCACATAAACGAAGGAAAGGAGGGCAAAAATAACACACAGCAAGGGTGAAAGGCACACACACCAAGCAACCCAAGGGAGGACAATGGCAAGCACACCTCGCTTTACGGGGGACAAACCAGCAGACAGGGGTTATGTGGCCGCTGGCTGCTTACAGCACCACAGTGGAGGGGCGATGGGAGATCACCAACCCCGAGAGGTGCTTTTTCATACATCACTCGGGAGGGGCGACCACCCCCAATTCAATCTGGCACAGGTTAAGACCAGATTATCACTTTCTGTTTACTTTTCATGTTTATTTGTATGTATCTTGAAATGGTTCTTTGTTACTTATGTTTCTTTCTCCTCACTCTCTTCACTGACAAGTACTGATCTCCAATTCCATTGTGCCGTATGGATGCCGCCAGCGTCGACGGGCGTAGCCCTCGGGCCAGGCCCCTCACACAGCACGCACTACAGACTCCGGACACCAAGAGCGCCGGCACTACCAGCAACACAGCCGACCTCCCCACATGGCTCTTAAAGTACTTTCGTTAAATGTCAAGGGCCTCAACTCCCCAACCAAACGGAGACTACTAGTGAGAGACTTAAAGGCCAAAAAAATAGATATCGCACTGATACAGGAGACACACCTCCCCAGGTCGGCGCCCACTAAACTGACTGACAGGACCTACTCGACAGTGCATGAGGCTCGCTCCCTCCGTAAGCGAACAGGGGTGGCGATCCTCGTCCATAAAAACTGCCCGCTACAAATCACTACTACCCAGACTGACCCGGAGGGGAGATTTTTATATATAGGAGGCACCCTCTACACCACAAAAATACATATTATCAATGTTTACGCACCCAACGAGCCGGACAGGCAGTTCTGGGAGAGCCTAGAGGTACTGGTGACCGGGGCCAGGGGGGGGGTTCTGCTGGTGGGGGGCTACTTTAACGCAGTACCAAGCCCAGCAGCGGATAGAAGCTCAAAACCGGGCACCGTGAGGTCTCAGGGTAGAGGGGGTCAAGACAAACTCTTACACACATTTTTGATACACACGGGCCTACTAGATGTATGGCGACTACAGCACCCGACCACATCCGACTATACGTTTTATTCCGCGCCACACAACACCTACTCCAGAATAGATAACATTTTCCTGAACGGGGTGGGAATGGATAAGGCCATACACACAGACATCAGTAGCATAACATGGTCAGACCACGCGGACGTAACGCTGACCCTAGGCAACCTGCGCTACCAGTCCAACTGGTCGTGGAAGCTTAATACTAGTCTTCTTAGAGACGTCGAAACCCTAGAGACCACCCGACAGGCTATCACAGAATACTTTGCACTAAACGCAACACCTGACACCAATCCCACCATGGTCTGGGCAGCACACAAGGCGGTAATACGCGGGCACTTTATAAAACTTGCAACGCATAAAAAGCGAGAAAAAATTAAAAAGCTCCTCGAATTACAGTCCGCTCTACGGAAGGCGGAGCAGCAACACAAAACTAACCCGACAGACTCCAAGCTTAGGGAACTGAACACACTCAGACACTCTATTAGGGACATATCTCTGGAAGCGGTGGCACGCTCCATACAATGGTCAAAACGGCTCTATTACGAGAAAGCAAATAAAACAGACACACTGCTAGCAAGGGTGCTCCGCCCGAGACCACAGGGAAAGGTCATCACGAAAATACACACGGCCACCGGCATGCTAGTTGAGACCCCTGAGGCCATTAACGAAGTTTTCACCTCCTATTTCTCCAACCTCTACAATCACTCCCCCCACCTACACGCCAATAACACCACCTATAGGGCCGACATACAACGATTCCTTGTAGATCTCACGCTGCCCAAAGTGAGCGAGGCAGAAGCAGGTTCCCTAAGTGAACCGATTACACAAACAGAGGTAGAATCAGCCATAGCATCCCTCAAGGGAAACAAGGCCCCGGGCCCAGACGGATATGATGTTAACTATTACAAACAACTCAAGGAGGTACTAGCCCCTCCCCTCACGGCCCTTTGTAACCACTTTATGCAGGGCGGGGGACCTGACGGGGACATGGCAACGGCGAATGTAGTACTACTGCCAAAACCAGATAAGGATGACACACTAGCCTCCAGCTATAGGCCAATTTCACTTATCAATATGGACCTCAAAGTCTTTGCTAAAATACTGGCATCCAGGCTCTCCTCCCTACTCCCACGCTTGATCCACCCGGACCAGGTGGGCTTTATGCCCGGACGCCAACTGTACGAGAACACCAGACGGGGGGTAAATGCCATGTGGCACATGGCGGAGTCCAAGACGCCTTCTCTAGCGCTCTCTTTAGACGCGGAGAAGGCGTTTGACAGGGTGCTATGGCCTTACCTCTTCGAGCTGCTCCGGTTCCAGGGGTTCCCAGAGCCCTTTGTGACGGCAATACATGCACTCTATACAGACCTGAGGGCACAAACACTTATCACAGGGGCGCCTAAACAGCCTTTCACCCTTAGCAACGGCACTAGACAGGGATGCCCGTTGTCCCCTTTGCTCTTCGCCCTAACCCTGGAGCCACTATTACAAGCAATCAGGCAACATCCACACATTCAGGGCATAGAGGTGAGCGGCACATCCTTCACAGTCTCGGCGTATGCTGATGACGTTATGCTAACATTCCGGGATCCGCTGGACTCCCTACACCACCTGACACAACTCTTAGCAAAATTTGGGAACATCGCAGGCTATAAAATTAATTACTCCAAGTCGGTAGCAATGCCTTTCCACATGCCGCACCAAGACGTAGAACATATACGCAAACAATACCACTTAAAGATAGCCACAGAGGAACTCCTGTACCTAGGGGTCCACCTAACGGCAACCACATCGTCGCTCTATGCCCGCAATTATACACCACTGCTTCGGACCCTTATCACGGAAATGGAGCAGTGGACACACAGGCCCATCTCATGGCTGGGACGGGTCAACACAATAAAAATGAATGTGTTGCCGAGGCTCTTGTTCCTTTTTCAGGCACTCCCGGTACAGGTGACCCGGGGGGACCTGACGGGTATACAGCGGGCAATAGACTCCTTCATCTGGCACAACAAGCGCCCGAGAATGGCTCGCACAC
Source organism: Pelobates cultripes (assembly GCA_933207985.1). Classification (NCBI taxonomy): domain Eukaryota; kingdom Metazoa; phylum Chordata; class Amphibia; order Anura; family Pelobatidae; genus Pelobates; species Pelobates cultripes. The sequence continues at coordinate 146,705,368 of OW240914.1, read as the reverse complement.
TCATGTACAGACCGAAAGCCAGGGGGGGACTGGGACTACCTAATGTATATAATTATTATCTAGCGGCACAGTTAGCCCAGATCATACAATGGCACACACCCCCTGATACGCGACGCTGGGTCGACATGGAGTCGCTAATGACGAGACAGGATCTCCCACAATTTTTTATATGGGCACCAAAAACACAAAGGGCCATACTGAGAACCACGAATCCGGCTATATTGAACTCCATACGGATATGGGACCAAACTAAACTGAAATACTCCTTGAGCCCCCCTCTATCTCCCATGACACCGGTCTTCCGGAATAGGGCATTCCCACCGGGAATGAGAGCCCGGGACTACAAAGGGATAGAGGCCACTGGGCTCCAGAGATACGTCCACCTATTCATAAACCAGGAAATAGTCACATACGCACACCTGAACACCAAAGCTCCACTGCACACTAGAGACTATTTCAGGTACTTGCAAATTCGAGACTTTGCACAGAGCCCTGACGTAAAAAAGGCAGCCCTGACACCTCTAACCTTTTTTGAGAAACTCTGTTTTACGGAGACTACACAATCCAAGCTAATTACCTTACTGTACAACCACCTCAACACGGCCCCGGAAACGACAGACGCACTCCGATACGCTGACCAGTGGGAAGCCGACCTGGGGGAGGCCCTAGAGGGAACAGAGTGGCAGGACATCTGGGAGGCATGCACCAAAACCACTATCTGCGTAACACTCCAAGAACAATCATACAAAACGCTATTCCGTTGGTACATGACTCCTGTGAAGCAAAAACACATGAAATTGCGTCCTACAGATGATTGCTGGCACCTATGTGGGGGGAGGGGCACATACATCCACATGTGGTGGGAATGCCCAAAGGTTGCGGCCTTTTGGCGCAGCATAGTAAACTTCAGCTCTCAAATCTTACAAAAACGAATGACACTAGATCCCTGGGCATGCCTTCTATCCAGACCCACGGAGAGCCTCCCGAGACACGAACAAAAACTCCATAACATGATATACTTAGCGGCCCGCAGGGCCGTGGCACAACACTGGTCATGCCCGGACCTCCCGCAGCTATCATTGGTTAGGACGAAACTCCGCGATAATTATCTGATGGATAAACTCACGGCCCAAGTGCGGAACACGCTGACCACATTTCACAAGGTGTGGGGACCATGGGAGCAATATGACACATAGGCTCGGGGCGCGGGGCGGCATCTGTGCGGCACAATTCAGCAGCGATGGCAGAGGCTCACCCGGCGGTCGCTGGCATACCATAACCCGGACGGGTGGAAGCGGCTCCACAGAAGGACGGGGGACTGGCTAAAGCAGGAACGAGGGCCGCGGCCCACTGGGGTGGGCGGCACGGGGTTCTTGACTCACAGGAGATCACTAATTTTCTGTACTACAACATACTGAACACTATACTTACCTATATCTACCTATTCTTCACCAATCTGCTTCTATCTTTGGTAAATACCTCAGACAATGTAAGCAAACACGAGGAGAGGAAAACTTCAACACTGTCTAACCCTGCCATATTACGTACCTGACGGATTGCCAGATCAAAGTGGGGGGCAGAGACAGGGCAGACGGAAAGGGAACAATGCCTGAGCTACCTGGGCAAGCTCGGGATACCACACACAGACGTATTGGCCAAGGCAATGCAATACTCCTATCGCAGTCACCCGGAGAGCCTAGGACACAACACACTCCTCAATAAGTCGACAGTTGTACATAGTTATTTCTTTCCTTCCATATATCTTTCTTTCTCTTTCTCCTTATCAGATTACTAATGTAAAAGAAAACTCTGGCGGAGATGCACCAAAGGTGCACAGCTTGTGACAGATGCTTGTACTCATTTTGTTACCCTGTATCTTCTACTACGCACCAACAACACTTGTGCGGTTATGTATTCACATCTGTTTGCACTATTGTAGCCACGCTTGAATGGCAGAGCGAAAAATAAAGAATTTAAAAAAAAAAAAAAAAAAACTCCTGGAAAGGGCTAGAAGGCTGGAAAAGAAAGTAAAATGGAGGTAAGAGTAGGACAAGTGCCCTGCAAACAAATGTGGATAGGGAAATAACTTAAAAATAACATAAAATAAGCAGCCGCTTAGTAGATAACTCCGTAATTCACACGGTATTGTTGTAGAATTATTAGGCCTCTATAAATTTGTAAGGCCCCTTTAAATCCTCTTGCTATACCTCTAAGAGGCCCCCATAGTTTTACAAGGAAGCTTTGTCTATAGAACATAGAATTTGCATGTCAGCAAGAAATAGCTTTGATAAAATGTGTATTTACTAAAATCCTTGAAACTTAACCTTGAGAAACTAACAAGTGCCAGCTACGCTCCAAATGGATAGCTGCCAAAAGGCTCCTCCCGTCGAGTGAGCTCCTCATTTTAACAAGATGGCGCTAAAACCTGTAGGAGTTAAGAAATTACGTAGATAGTGACCTAAGAATGGGGAGGGCATTTTACTAACATCTTAGCACCTAAGCCAATTAACAATGTCTATTTGTCTATATCTTGATTTTCTTCAATGATGTAATAATACCTTTATAAGGGTCTGCGCACCCATTTTCTGTCAGAAGCCATTAAACTTCTCTGAAGTTCTTTCATTACCCTGAACCTTGTGTCTCAGTGTGAATTTACTTCTGCGTGCACGCAACTTTATTATCTTTAATTTGGACAGGAACAGATAGTCATTCAAACTAATTGGTTTGCAGTAAATTATCTAGAACAATTGGTGCCCAACGTGGGGCTCTGGGCTATGTCCAGTCTGGGCAGCTGTCCAAGAAGACGCTGGGGGGGCTGAATCCTGGGGGAAGGAAAAGAGCCTGATCACCTCTGAATACACGGTAGAGATTGCTGCAGCACCTAGCCGGTATGTTCCTACCCCTGTGATTGACCTGCCCCAGTGTCTGTGACTGCTGCCGAGAGGATATCAAAGTCAGGTAATAACTTGCCCAGAGTCTTTGTATTGTTAATGATACCTAGTTTACCTGCATGTTGACTATCTGTTGCCTGGGTGTGTTTGTATTGGTATGTGTTTAACTTAGTACCCGGGGAGTGTAAGTGCCTGTTTAACCCCTTCTAGGTACCACATGCCTGTGGTAGTAAGGAAAAAGGGGGGTGGACCTGTGGAAGTTTTCCTGGGGGTCCTCTATTGCCTGTTTAACTCTTTTAGGAGCCACGTGGCTGTGGCTGTAAGGAAAAAGAGTAGGGGGGATCTGTGGAGGGCAGTAGACTCACTGCTTCCTGGGGATCCCCAGAGTGTCATTTTGACCGCTTAGCTAGCCTCATCAGACACTTCTTCTTGGTAAAATTCCAGTCTCAAGCGCTGAGACAGGTAAGATTCCAATTCTTTAGGCTATACAGGATTCGGGTTGGAAGCTGTTGCTGTTTCCTGTGGCTGCTGGTAGTGAGACTTGTGGAAGTCATTCTCCGTGTGGGGACACTACGAGGTTGAGGGAGGTGGCTTTGGCCACACGAGTAAAGGCAAGGGATAAAACTGTTGAACTTATTTGAACTGTGATGCATGCACTGTATTTACACTGAAATGTTATTGTCTTAATTGTCTGTCACACAGATTCCTGTGTTTACTTCTATCTTACTCACTGTACTATTTACACTTTCCCCTCCTATTTCTCTTTCTCTTTGTTGAGAGAAGTGATTGGTCACACACTTCTCGCCACGCTCCAATCCGCGGCTACCACGGGTAGGCGGAATCAGTGACTAGTCTACGTTTTGGGAAGACGTACTTAAGGAGCTTGCTCTTAAAGTAGCAGTCGAGCACGGTAGACGTTCTGTTCCTTTCTCTCTCTATATCTGGGACGCCTTGTATGGGGAGGATGGGACAGAAGTTAGATAAACCCAGTAAGGGTTGGTTAGCATGTGATCTAGTGGAAGACAGAGAAGGAGAAGAGATGGTTAAGAAAGTGAGGAAGATTGCTAAAGTATGTGGAATTACCGTACCTCTGTGCGGCAGATCGTAGCCAGAGAGCTGGCGTAAGTTACTGACAGAGAAGAAAGAGAAGCTGTCGGACCAAGATTTGGTTTGTACAGCAGAAGCCTGGTACCGAGTAGCAAGAGTGACATGCTTGCGATTTAGGTCTGTCTCTTCGGTGTTCTGTAGAGTTATTCAGAAGCTACTGATAAGAGTATAAGGTACTGAGGATTGTGGGAGTGACGAGCTCACAAGATTGCATTCAGTGTTGAATACGGGATTTAGGAAGGTGTAGAGGGAATATGCGATGTTGTTAAGTCAGTATAAGAGGAGGAAAGTGATTAATGGTTTGAGGAAGATAAGGGAATTTGGTTGAATTCCGCGAGTTTATTTTGCATCATTTTATTATTTTAAAGTTATTTTAAAGTACATGTTTCTAGAAACAGCTGTATGGGCTGTTAAATGCATAATGTTCTCAACTGTCTTATTTAACCTGCCAGGTCTGTTCATAGTTTAGTATTCCATTTTGCAGAACAGAATGTTGCTTCTCTGACTTATTTTAATAGTTTTAATATAGTGTATGGTTGAAAGTACATCAACCACCACCCTAAAGATGGCGCCTGCCAGTCCCGTGACCTATCCACAGTCACGGTTGCTTCTAAAGTAACGTCACTTCCGCCCTTACCATGCCCACACCTCCTGTCTTCCTTTCCCACACATATCATGGACGTCACCCCTCTCACTTCCTCCCTTGCTGTCATTTCCTTCCCCGCCCCTGTCATGGCTGCCTCCATCATGAGGCCTACCCCTATTATGCTCGTCCCATTTAGATAATTACTAAAACAATCATGCCATTTGTTTCCCTGTATCAACAATTTGTCCGTGATATAAAAAAAAAAAAAGAAGGTTGCTAAAATGTAATTTGCAACTGTGGTGTGACCTACAAATGAGATCTGTTGGACACGAATATAAGAGCATAACAGCTGATTATCCAGCTTCATCTTGCAACAAGGGAAATAGCTAAATAATGCAAGTTATTTTAAACATTGTATCTTTACTTAATCGAATCTTGCTAGTTACAGATCTTATGTTTACAGTAACATCCTTTACTTTAAATGATGGTTTAGCATTAGAAGGGTTTGTGACATGTTTATTAACCCAGCCACTACTGGTTATTCATTTTAGTTACAGGGTGGTATAATTGTTATAGTCTAATTGATATAAATGATAGTACCGCAATAGTTAATGTTTTATCCAAAGACATATAGGAACTTTACTTAACTTACTATTAACCATTATTTATAATGATAGACATGTTCAGACTGCAAAAAGCTATGGCTAATGACATAGAAAGGGGTTTGAGTCAGTAACACAGCCCATACTGAGGAGAGCAAACCCGCTGATGCTTAATGCCCCTGCCATGGCAGTGTCTTCAGGGGAACAAGGGGGGCCTCTAGCTACTGTAATTTTACCCATTGAGGGCCAGCCCACCACTTTCCTAGTTGACACAGGTGCAGCCCGAAGTGTTCTGAGAGAACAAGACCTGCCCGATACCTCATTTCTTTCCAATATTGATGTCTCCTGTGTTGGGGTGGACGGCCTTCCAAGGCAAAGTCCCCTGTCCACCCCACTGCGGGTTGGTAACTGCCACAACTTGCTTGCTCGCTTTGTGGTATCTTCCACATGCCCCATTAACCTGTTAGGAGCTGATGTTCTTCCACGCCTGCAGGCATCCATCACCTTTACTCCAGATGGACAAGTGGAACTATCCACCCCTCTATCTGTCTCAGACACCTCAGCTTTGTGCTCCTTACCCCTGATGCTACATCTAGAAGAGCCTCATGGGGATGCAAAAGACCTAAGGACTAATTTCCCTGATTCACTAAAGACTGATGTTCCCAAGAAGCTGTGGTCCACAGGCCCAGAGGACATAGGCCATCTAAAGGTCCCGCCTGTGGTGGTAAAGCTCATCCCAGGCGTAAAATTGCCACGAAAATCACAGTATCCTTTGAAACCAGCTCAAGCTGCAGCCATTACAATTCAAATTCAAGCACTCCTGGAGAAGGGTGCTCTTGTCAAATGTGAATCACCATGCAATACTCCATTATTTCCAGTAAAGAAAAAGACTCCAAAAGGCGAACCAGAAAAGTACAGATTGGTCCAAGACCTCAGAGCGGTAAATGAAGCCACAGTTTTGAACACTCCAATAGTGCCCAACCCACACACTCTCCTTTCCGGCGTTCCACCCTCTGCCAAGTACTTCACTGTCATTGATCTAGCCAATGCCTTCTTCAGTGTTCCCCTGGATCCAACTTGCCAATATCTGTTTGCTTTCACACATGACAAACAACAGTACACATGGACTGTCATGCCCCAAGGGGCACAAAATTCACCAAGTCAATTTGCGAAGGCCATGTGCTCTATCCTTGATCCATGGCAATCTGACCATCCTGAGGTCGTCCTGCTTCAATATGTGGATGATTTGCTGCTTTGTGGAGATGATATACCCACAACAGAACAATGCTCACTTAATCTTCTTTGCTACCTAGCAGAACAAGGATGTAAAGCTTCACGTCTCAAGCTGCAATTCTGCCAACCTACTGTTATTTTCCTTGGCCATTGTCTGTCTCAGGGAACCAGACATCTTACCCGTGACTGAGTTAGAGCGGTACTGGACATTCCACCTCCAAGGACCTCGAAGTCACTACACGCCTTCCTAGGCCTCATTTCCTATTGCCGAGCATGGATCCCAGAAGCCTCGCTCCTTATGCAACCTCTTTATGATGCTCTCAAGTCAGACCCATTTTGCTTGTCCACAGAAGCCCTTGACAACTTCTGTTCTCTCAAAAGTGCTATTGATTCTGCTCCTGCTCTTGGCCTACCAGACTATACCAAACCCTTCAAACTGTTTGTTTCTGAAAGACATGGCCATGCAACAGGAGTGCTCACTCAGGCCCATGGTCCTGGAGGCCGCCAAAGGCCTATTGGATTTTTCTCCTGCCAACTGGATATTGTGGCCAGAGGACGTCCCTCTTGCCTTCGGGCCGTCTTTGCTGCCAGAGAGCTCATTGAAAGAACTGGAGATCTTGTCCTTGGCCACCCCCTGGTTGTCTTGGCCCCTCATGACATTTCTGCCATAGTCAACCAGGTCCAGCTTAAGCATGTTACTCCTGCCAGGCATCTTCGCCTTCAATGTCATCTTTTGTTGCCTGACAACATTACCCTCCAAAGATGTCAAGTTCTCAATCCGTCCACTCTTCTGCCACTCCCTGAGGGGGGTGTATACTACGGATTCATCATGGACGAAATTTATGTTTCTCTTCTCACTGGCACCATCAAGAAGGAAATGCATCCCAACCTATCCTTTTATGATGGACAAGCACTCCTTCATGACGGAGCAAGACATGCCTTCTGTACCATGTGGTACAAACCAAACATCACTCCTGAACCCTGCTATGAAGATGAACTCTATAAGCTGGTTGAAGTAAAACTCACTGCACAAGACTTCTACTGTGATTCTGAAGGCAACAGTATGGTCTTGATTCATCTACCTCCGGAACTCAAGCATTTGTACCGTCATTGGGACACTGCCATTCCACATGTCCCTGTGACCAAGTTGAAAACAATATCATGGAATGATCTTGGGCCTATGGCAAAAGCATGGGCCACTATGGACGAATCACAGCTACAGGAAAATGGTGTTGTCAAATATCCAACAACTGACCACCTAAAAGCATGGCCGCGTCATTTCCTGGAGAATGAGTTCCAAGATTTAACCATAGTGAATGACTACGACCCAGATACACCTCATGACTGTTTTGAACAGATGAAAATGGAAACAACACATCTACCAACTGTGCATGAAGACCCATTGGTAGATCCCGATCTCACCCTGTTTGTGGACGGCTCAAGATATGCTGATGAAGAAGGAAGATACCATACAGGATATGCCGTAACCACAACAGATGAAATTGTCAAATCATCATCTTTACCATCAACTATGTCTGCACAAGAAGCTGAATTGCAAGCCCTGACTTCAGCATGCAAGATCTCTGAAGGAAAGCGCGCCAATATCTACACGGATTCAAGATATGCACTGGGCGTGGCTCACGACTTCGGATTAATTTGGAAAACAAGAGGATTTCTTACCACCACCGGTACACCAATCAAGCACGGTTCCGCAATCAAGGAGCTGATGGACGCCCTCCTACTCCCAGAAGAAGTGGCTATTTTGAAGATAAAAGCACATGGGAAGTTGGACTCAGATGAAGCAAAGGGCAACCATCTAGCTGATCAGGCTGCAAAACAAGCTGCAAAAGAACCACAGGAAGTGGAAAGAAGAGTGTCCGGAAATGAAGAAACTCCCATATTTACTCTGCAGACTCTTCCAACTGACCTGAAAATCCTGCTGGAACAACAGGCTACAGTTGCCCCTGAAGAAATACAGAAGTGGAAACAGAAAGGGGCAGTTCTGAAGGATGGAGTGTACTCCAACAACCTCAATTTCTGCCTCCCTAAGAATTTGTACCCAGCAGTCGTACAATGGGCACACAGACCTGCACATTTATCAAAAGATCTAATGAATGCTCTTGTACAAAAATACTACCTCATTGTCCCCATACGAGATTCTATTTGGGACTGCACCTAGGCTAGGTTGCTATTTTCCCCAACAACTACAACTTCAAACTGATGTTTTAGTAGATTATGTAACTGAACTCGCAAATGCTTTGAACAAAATCCATGCCCAAGTTTTCTCTTCAATTCCAGATCCTGATTCTGACACAGGCAACCACAGTCTGCTCCCCGGTGACTGGGTTCTGGTCAAGAAATTTGTGCGAAAACACACCCTGGAACCAAGATTTGACGGACCGTTCCAAGTTCTCCTGATCTCCCCTACCTCTGTCAAATTGGCCGGAAGGCCTAACTGGATCCACGCTTCCCATTGCAAGAAGACACCTGCCCCAGAGGAAGCTAACTCTATGCAACCATGTGCCTCTGGTACATTATCTCCTTAGTTGGCCTCCTTAAAGCCCAGCAGGTGGCCATCACCAAAGATGCTAGTGGGTACACTTTCTGGTATAATTCATCATGTACCCATGTGGCTACATTCACTTTTGATTACTGTGATATTGTAGAGTGCCCATTCCCTAAGTCACAGATTCAAGCCATTTATAAAGATATACCACAAGCAAAAGACCCTTACGTTTGTGTAGTAGATGAACAATGGGGTTATGACTGTAACTACTGGGGGGCTGCGGGATGGAATACTGGGCCTGCCTGGGGTTATAAACCCAAAAGTTCTTTATCTAAGATAGACAATCAGGGTAGATCCCTCCTTCAAAGAATGACTTTAAGAAAGCCTGGAGGAAGTACCCCTATGAAATTAATGTTAAATATTGAACATCCTGGCCCCGAGGATGCAGACCGATATGTAATGGGAATGTATTGGAAGAAAGGTTCCTACAACAAATTAGGTCATTTCTACCTCAGAGATATGTCCCACTCTCCAGAGTGGCAAGGGGCTGATCATATGGTCCCAAATCCGCTAAAACCACATATCCAGTCCTTTAAAGATATGATGGCCATCGCTAACCCCACTTTTGAAGATACCATGGCCGCTGAAACTGGATTCAATGACATTAATTTGTGGTTAGAATGGATGAGGTATAATGCTAACAAACATAATAAAACAGCATGTTATGTATGTGGCGGTGCCCGACCCCACCTTGGCACCGTCCCCCTAACTCTCCCTTTAGAGATAGAAGATTGCTTCTTAAGCCTTTTTGCTTACCAATATGACTTTAATAGGTCCCTCTGCATGGCATGGACGGCAGAATACCCTCTCTTAGTTGAAAATGTTAAGCCACCAGATCAGGGGTCAAGTCCTGGGGAAAAAAGTGTGGGAACTCTCCCAAAAAAAACCCCCAAAACACTTGTATGTATGTTTATATATATGTGTGTGTGTGTGTGTGTGTGTGTGTGTGTGTGTGTGTATATACACACACATACATACACACGCGTGCACACACACTCACACAGTGGTGTATTTTAATTTTATGCTGCCCTAGACATGACTATAGAGCACCCCCCTAATCTAAATTTACCACTCCTTCATGTCAAGGGTGCACGCTTCCTGATTAAGAACCCACCCCTTCCTCTTTAGACTCCACCTTTTCCTGCTCCTTTTAAAGAAATACTATAGTGCCAGGAAAACAAAGTTGTTTTCCTGGCACTATAATTCCGTATAGTTCCCCCCTCCTCTCATGTCCTCCCCTCCCCCACTCGACACTGAAGGGGTTAAAATCCTATGGGTATTTAGCAGATGCTGGATGTCCTCATGCACAGAGTGAGGACGTCCAGCATTAGTTAGGTGACTTTTGGTCACCTAACCACCCAAAAGTCCCTCTAGTGGCTGTCTGATAGACAGCCACTAGACTTGGAGTTACCCCTCAGGTAATTATTGCAGTTTCTGAGAAGGTTTAAGGGGACTGGGATACTGCACCCAGACCACTTCAAGGAGCTGAAGTAGTCTGGGTGCCTATAGTGTCCCTTTAAGCACACTCTCTGACAGACACCCACACTGGCAGATACACACTGTAAGTAACACACACATTCAATGACAAACACACAGTCACTGATTTGACACACACATTCACTGACACACACTCATTCATTGACAGAGAGACACACACTAATAGTCACACACACACTAAATGACAGACTCACTTATTTGACAGAAACTTACAATAACGTATGCACATACATGCAATTGCAAACATACACATGCATACACTAACAGAAGCACATACACTCACATACACATGTACAAACGCTAACAGACATAAATACACTCCTACACACACTGAGACAAACAGACATCCACAGACAGACATCCACACATCCACAGACAGACATCCACACATCCACAAACAGACATCCACAAACAGACATCCACACATCCACATCCACACATCCACAAACACACATCCACAAATCCACAAACAGACATCCACAAATCCACAGACATCCACACATCCACAAACAGACATCCACAAATCCACAAACAGACATCCACAAATCCACAAACAGACATCCACAAATCCACAAACAGACATCCACACATCCACAAACAGACATCCACACATCCACAAACAGACATCCACAAATCCACAAACAGACATCCACACATCCACAAACAGACATCCACACATCCACAGACATCCACACATCCACAAACAGACATCCACATCCACACATCCACAAACAGACATACAGACATCCACAAACAGACATCCACAAATACACACACAGACATCCACACATCCACACACAGACATCCACACATCCACAAACAGACATCCACACACAGACATCCACACACAGACATCCACACATCCACATCCACACATCCACACACAGACATCCACACATCCACATCCACACATCCACACACAGACATCCACATCCACACATCCACAAACAGACATCCACACATCCACACACAGACATCCACACACAGACTTCCATATATACAAATTAATAATATTATTAACTAATTAACATATCCCACCCACCCAGCATCCCTACCTTTCCCTGGGGTCCAGTGGGGCTGCAGTGAGGACGGCTCTCTCCCTGTCACACGCGGAGAGCGAGCTGTGTGCTCCCTCTCGCCGCGCGGGATGTCTGCTGTAGATGGGAGCCGGGTTGATGACGTCATATTCCGGCTCCCAGCATCAGCAGACATCCCGCGCGGCGAGAGGGAGCAGCGAGCACACAGCTCGCTCTCCGCGTGTGACAGGGAGAGAGCCGTTCGCCAGGTGGCCCCCCCCCCCATGACAGGGGGAACACAGGGCATTTGGGGGCGGCATTTCTTGCCGCCCCCTGAGTGCCTGCAGGGGGAACGGCGTTCCTGCTGTAAAAAAAAGTGCAGGAACGCCGTTCCCACGCGTTCCTGCAGGACTCGAGCCCTGCACCAGATGGAGTCACAGTCTATAGAGGTAATTACACTTGTTATGCCATGTATGACGGGATTGGTAAATTCATGGATAACTTTTCTAAAGGTTATTGCGCCACTTACAGAACTGTTCCTATACGCCTGTTGCAACACCATACCAGGTCATTGGGGGATATTTACTGGTTATGTGGGGATCTACAGTTAAGATCTAGGCTGGAAACTGAGTGGTGGGGTGAGTGTACCCTGGCCAAAGTTATCATGCCCATTCATATTATTTCTGATAATCATCATGACACATACGACCCTCCACATACATCAGCCAGAGTAAGGCGCGAAACCCCAGTAAAAGGCAGTTTTGACCCCCACATTTACATAGATGCCATTGGGGTGCCTAGGGGGGTACCTAATGAATTTAAAGCTAGAGATGAAGTAGCTGTAGGTTTTGAATCACTTTTTACCATAGTCACTGCCAACAAAAACCTTAATTGGATTAATTATATCTATTACAACCAACAGCGCTTCGTGAACTACACCAGGGATGCCCTCCAGGGCTTGGCCGAGCAATTACAGGCCACATCCCAAATGACCTTCGAGAACAGACTGGCCTTAGACATGATCTTAGCCGAAAAAGGGGGGGTCTGTAAAATACTTCCCGACACTATGACTTGTTGCACTTACATTCCAGAAAACACAGGTCCTAATGGTAAAGTCACTCTGGCCATAGCTAAATTAAATAGACTCTCAGAAGAGTTAAAGAGAAACTCTGGAGGTACTGATCCCTGGGAAAAATGGTTTGGTTGGATGACTGGTTGGCAGAGAGCTTTAGTCCAGATTGGTATTGCCTTACTAATTTTTCTTTTTATTCTCGCTCTTCTCATTTGTTGTGTCCTCCCATGCCTAAGGAAATTCCTGCAGAAAACTGTAGACCAAGCAACACCAACCTTCACTCATCTGACAATCGATGATCAAGATCTCATCTCACCCTGTATTCCGCTACAAACTCTCCCGTATACTGATGAAGTGCAGAAAGTCTAGGAAGGGACAGTACAGGGACAGCGTCCGTCTTTATGGGTAGACTGCCGTACGGAGAAGTAGTGGATAAGCCACTATGGGTTACCAGCGGAGTGAAGAGTGTTCCTGAACCGTACTGACGGATGTGCTGCAGCCTGTTAGGGTCAAGAGAGGGATAGACTTGCACTTTGCATTAACACTAAGTCAGCGGTCATGGGGTTTCTGTGTCTTTGGGCTAATACTTCTTCTGATACTAACAAATAAAGTTTTGTCTTTTAGCAAATAACATTTTAGGGGGGACTGTTGTAGAATTATTAGGCCTCTATAAATTTGTAAGGCCCCTTTAAATCCTCTTGCTATACCTCTAAGAGGCCCCCATAGTTTTACAAGGAAGCTTTGTCTATAGAACATAGAATTTGCATGTCAGCAAGAAATAGCTTTGATAAAATGTGTATTTACTAAAATCCTTGAAACTTAACCTTGAGAAACTAACAAGTGCCAGCTACGCTCCAAATGGATAGCTGCCAAAAGGCCCCTCCCGTCGAGTGAGCTCCTCATTTTAACAAGATGGCGCTAAAACCTGTAGGAGTTAAGAAATTACGTAGATAGTGACCTAAGAATGGGGAGGGCATTTTACTAACATCTTAGCACCTAAGCCAATTAACAATGTCTATTTGTCTATATCTTGATTTTCTTCAATGATGTAATAATGCCTTTATAAGGGTCTGCGCACCCATTTTCTGTCAGAAGCCATTAAACTTCTCTGAAGTTCTTTCATTACCCTGAACCTTGTGTCTCAGTGTGAATTTACTTCTGCGTGCACGCAACTTTATTATCTTTAATTTGGACAGGAACAGATAGTCATTCAAACTAATTGGTTTGCAGTAAATTATCTAGAACAGTATTAGGGAGCTATCTACCAAAAAGCTGGTCTTTCAGCCACATTTACTAATACTAAGTAAAGATTACTTAGTATTAGTAAATTCAGCCCCTACTCGCTATACTATGAGTAGGGGTGTGTCTAGTAAACAGTGAGCAGCCAGTGGCTGCTCACTGTAAAAAAATAAACTATTGCCCCCACCCCTATGCGACGGCTGGGGGCCCTAAATAACAATAATGGGGGACCTAATGTCCTCCCCCCAGCCCCCACCCCTGCGTGTCGTGTGGGGGTCCTAAATAACAATAAGGGGGGGGGCCTACTGTCCTCTCCCCAGAGCCCACCCCTGAGCGGTTGGTGGGGTCCATAAATAAAAATTGGGGGGGGACCTAATGTACGGTCTCTTCATTTACCTGTCACAGCACTCTGATTTGTTGGCTTAAAATCCACCAATCAGAGTGCTCTGTGTCATTTTACACAGTGTGGAAAAGTTCTTTGGAATTTTCCCACGCTGTGTAAAATGACACAGAGCACTCTGATTGTTGGATTAAGTAACCAATCAGAGTGTTATGAGTCAAATTACACAGCGTGGGAAAATTCAAAAGAACTTTCCCATGCTGTGTAAAATGACACAGAGCACCCTGATTGGCTGGATTTCAAGCTAACTTATCAGAGTGCTCTGTGTCATTTTACACAGCGTGGGAAAATTCCAAAGAACTTTTCCACGCTGTGTAAAGTGATACAGAGCACTCTGATTGGTGGATTTCAAGCTAACCAATCACAGTGCTGTGACAGGTAAATGTAGAGACTTACCTGTCAGTCTCTTTATTTACCTGTCAGAGCACTCTGATTGGATGGCTTAAACCCACCAATCAGAGTGCTCTGAGCCTAATTGCATGGCGGGGCAAGGCTTTATAGGCCTTCCCCTGCCCTGCAGAGCTCAGTCTGCGCGGAGCCCTCCATGGGTGAAGAAGGATTATTATTTTTTTTGCGCTCGTTTTTTTGTTTGGTTTTTTTTTTGTGCGTTGGTTATTCTGGATTTTTATTTGGCCTTTTTTGGGGCTGAAAAGAAAGAAGACATCAAATGGTAAGTCTATTTTTTTTTTTACAGGTATTTAGACAAGGGTCCCCCTTCATTATTTTTAGGATGGGGGGGTAGGTAAGGGTAATTTTTTTTAGGGGGAGGGGGGTGACTAGGGGGGGGGATTTTTATTTATGGCCCCACCCACCATGCAGGGGTGGGGGCTGGGGGAGGACATTAGGTCCCCCCAAATTTTTATTTATGGCCCCCACGCACCGCTCAGGGGTGGGGGCCGGGGGGGAGGACAGTAGGTCCCCCCTTATTGTTATTTAGGGCCCCCACCCACCACGCAGGGGTGGGGGCCGGGGGGAGGACATTAGGTCCCCCCCAATTTTTATTTATGGCCCCCACCCACCGCTCAGGGGTGGGGGCCAGAGGGGAGGACATTAGGTGTCCCCCTTATTGTTATTTAGGGCCCCCACCCGACACGCAGGGGTGGGGGCCGCGGGGAGGACATTAGGACCCTCCCCCCACTTTTTATTTATGGCCCCCACCCACCGCTCAGGGGTGGGGGCCAGGGGGGAGGACATTAGGTCCCCCCCCAATTTTTATTTATGGCCCCCACCCACGGCTCAGGGGTGGGGGCCGGGGGGGGGACAATAGGTCCCCCTCTTATTGGCATTTAGGGCCCCCACCTCACCTTTTTTTTTTCTATATGTATACCCACCACAACTTTCTGGATGTTAATTGATTTATGTGTACCTATCTTTCTTTATTTTTTTTCAGCATAAATGGAGACGATCTTTTCTCATGAAGTTCTTCTTTTCGCTTGTTCTTCATCTTCAAGAAATCTCCTGGATTTTTTTTCAGTTCCAGTTCATCAGGTTCTTGTTCTTCATTATAATTTCATATTGATTGTCACAGTCAAATAAAGAGGACTTTATTGCTATGGTTTTGCCTTATATAGACTATGGCCTTCTCGATTGGTTACTACATTATACCTGTTGTTCAGCAGGTTTTCCTATATTGTATACCTTTTCAAGTTTGTTTGCTCTATACTAACAGTAACTACTTGGTAAAATATGATGTCTGCCAAAAATATAGCTTAAAATCTCACAATTCCAGTATGACTACAAATTTTAGCAGTTCATATGTAGATTTGGAGATTTAATATTACCTGTTCTTTACATGAAAAAAAATAAACATATAATGTTATATAAGTATAAACATTCAAGAAAGATATTTTACTTCATTTAGTTGTATGTTCATAGGAATAGGGGAATAAGGGGGTCGGAAAACCTTAGTTATGAAGAAAGACTAGAAAAACTTAATTTGTTCAGTCTATTATGTAGACCGAGCACACACATACATTCTTAATTATTCAATTTTAGGACCTGTGGTTTTAAAGGAACACTCCAAGCATACTGTAGTGGTTATGGTGCTATGAATGTCCTGGACCCTCTTCATGGTAAGTAGTCAAACCATTTTAGAATTGTTTGACATCTTACCTGGAGTGTGCCAGTGCTGATTCCGGCCTCATCTCAGCAACTTGTAGAGCAAAAAGCTTCAGTTAGTTCTTCTGAGCTACAAGCTTACAAGCTGGAGTGCAGGGTTAACTCACTGGCAGAGAGCATAATTTTGAAGAAGGATCTTGTGTGCTGAACTATTGCATAATACACTTAAATAAATCGGTCTTGAATTTTATCTAATTTTGTGCCCGGTCCTTACTTACAAAAAAAACAGTTGCATTGAAGGTTCCCAAGAGCATAGTGGCCTCCATAGTTCTTAAAGGACCACTATAGTGCCAGGAAAACATACTCGTTTTCCTGGCACTATAGTGCCCTGAGGGTGCCCCCACCCTCAAGGACCCCCTCCCGCCCGGCTCTGGAAAGGGGAAAGGGGTTTAAACTTACCTTTTTCCAGCGCTGGGCGGAGAGCTCTCCTCCTCCTCTCCCTCCGTTACGCCCCCCGCTTGCGCAGCAGGCTAGCGTTCCAGGAAAGCATTTACAATGCTTTCTACGCTGGCGTGCTCTCACTGAAAATCACAGTGAGAAGCAGCGCCTCTAGTGGGGAAGCTATTCATAATTATAGCAGTTTCTCTGAAACTGCTATAATTATGAAAAAATGGGTTAACCCTAGAAGGACCAGGCACCCAGACCACTTCATTAAGCTGAAGTGGTCTGGGTGCCTAGAGTGGTCCTTTAAGTGGAAGAGGTTTGGAACCACCAGGATTCTTGCTAGATCTGGCTTCCAGGCCAAACTGAGCACTCGGGGAGAAGGGCTTTGATAAGAAATATGAATGTGAACCTGATGGTTACTCCAGAGATGTCCAAAGATGTGGTGTTGAGAGAAACTTCCAGAATGACAACCATCACTGCAACATTCCACGGGCCTTTATGGCAGACTGGCCAGATGGAAACCTCTTCATATGGAAGTCAAAAAGCACCATAATGGATTCTCAGACTGTGAAAACAAGATTCTCTGGTGTAATAAAACAAAGACTGAACTGTTTGATCTCAATTCAAATCATCATGTCTGGAGTAAACAAAACACCGTTCAATAACTGCGCAATATCATACCAACAGTGAATCATAGCAGTAGTAGCATCATGCCTAGGGGCAGGGATTGGGAGACTGGTCATGGATAAAGGAAAGCTGAACACTGCAAAATACAGAGATATCCTCAATGAAAACCTGGTTCACAGCACTCAGGCCCTTAGACCTTCTAACCAGACAACGACCCTAAGCACACAGCCAAAACAACGCAGTAGTGGCTTAGGGACAACTCTGCTGAGTTGTCCAAAGGGGCCCAACCAGAGCCTGAGCTTGAACTCAATTGATCATCTCTGGAGATACCTGCAAAAAGCTGTCCACCAGCAGTCCTCATGGAACCTGAAAGAGTTTGAGAAGATCTTCAGAGATGAATGGCAGAAACTAATTAAATTCAGGTGTGCAAATCTTGTTGCGTCATACCCAAATATATTTGAGGTTGCAATAGCTGTCAAATGTGTCTGAATAGTCATGTCAATGTGGTATTTCATTTTTTTTGTTAATATAATATATTTATATTACAAGTGTAAAATAGTTGGACTAGTGTAAAAAATCTGTTTTTTTGCTTTGTGATTATGGAATATTGAGTACAGATTGATGTGAAAAAATATAGAAAATAATTGCAGCAAAATGCTGCAACATAAATAAATGTAAATGAAATGAAGGGTTCTGAATACTTTCTGAATGCATTGTACAAGGCATTCAAGGCATGGTGACTGTGGAAAAAGCATCTAATTGGACAATTAAAGCACAATGCATCCTATAACATATACATTTCCTCGGCATTTGTATATCAATGTGAAGGTGGATATGCCATCCAGATATTTGTGAAATGAAGGTCTTCTCTAATTACTTTAAACCTATACTTGTTTGGCATTTTTATTCCTGACATATGGTACAGATCCGATCACTCAATTTGTTTCTGCACTGGTAATGAAAAGTTTTACATAGACTTACAACAATACCAAATAAGAATCAATTTTATAGATTAACATAGATTAGTCTTAATTGTCTGCACACATAATAAAGAATTAAACCATTTTTATTATCAGGAAGGCATACATAATTAAGCAATAAATACAATCAGGCAGTGCCAAAGTTCTTGAATACAAATTCATAAAAAGTAGGTATATAAATATAGAAATCTATGTATAAAAAAAATCAGTGGTTTCACAAAGTTAGTGGAAGGTAGTGAGCAGCAAATTCCATGTCTTGCACCATGGCGCCCCATGTGACCATCTTCTGGAGCCTTATTAGTTATGAAATGCTACATGTTAAAATCAGGCTTCTCTTTTTAAACAAAATGACCACAAGAATGCAATGTTTATCTGCAGTCACTCAGCTAACTGTGCTACTAGTAAATTAAATTCAGCAGCAGGAAAATGCATAGATTTTTCACTGATATCATTTACAGTACTTTTAGTTTCCCATATTCATCTATAGAGCTGTTCATGGAGTAAAACAGTAACATCAATGGAAAAATCACAAAATAAAAATGACCTGGGCACTATCTCAAATCATTTCAATGGCCATTAAAGTGTAAGCTCACCTGCTACGTCAAGGCAAACCTACACCTTCGCTGACAATTCACCTTGCTGCTTTCAGCTTAAAGGCAACATTTTTAATGAGACAAGAAGGGATATTCTTATGAATACCTACACACTGCTTAACCCTTAATAGGGCACACATGGGGTGGTCCACAGCACTTTAATATATTAATACAGAAGCATATACAAACAGACAAAATTAAGTCCTGCACTATAACTCACCTTAACCCCTTAAGGACCAAACACTTCTGGAATAAAAGGGAATCATGACATGTCCCACATGTTATGTGTCCTTAAGGGGTTAAGGAAGATATCTCTGTCCTTATAGAGAGACCTGCAAGATCTAAAACTGTCTCTCACCATGTGTATTCTGTGTAAGTGTATTCTAAGTGGTAATAGAACACCTGTTTAATTATAGACGATAATGGAACCTGGAAAAAGGGGTACTTGTTGTAATATTGATATCAAGGATTGTTGCTTGAAAAAAAAAAATCCTACACTAGTTGAAGCTGTTTGGAAACACTGTTTTTAAAAAAAAAGTAGTTTTTTTTTTCTCGAAATTCATCCCGCATGCTTAAGTTCTAATTAACATCTTCATTTATTTGTACTTCTTTTTTGAAATAATGAATATGCAGTATATTGTTTAATCAGAGAGAACTGCATGGGTAAGCACTACAGTCATGAGCAATATTACCTATACAGTAACAACAGTGCTTAAATAGGGACAGATTAATTGAGAATATATGTTGTTTTCCTCAGCAACAAGATTACTGTTACCCAACTCAATGATTTAGGTTTGGTCAACCTCAGAAAGATGAAAGGATGCATTATCCTTGCAGGAAAAGTCAGCCATAAACATGATGTTTAAACAGTTGGTACAATAATCAACTAGACTATCTCACTTACTACAATAGAACAAATGTGTGTTTTTCCACTAACATAATTTGAGATTGCAGATTAAAATATTGTAAACATACAGAACAGCAATGAGACCTACAACAAACATTTTGTTATAAATTAGGAAGGTATGTTCATGTAATTTCTATGTTTTGAACTAGTGACAGATATTGCAGTTTGCCTCCGGTTTCCATAATTATTAATGTCTCTGGTTCACATGGGAAAATGCAAGGCATAATGCTGTGCACTTGGCTTGCACTTCAGGGATGAACGCCACTCGAAATGTTCTCAAATGCATAAAGAAGTGGTGGACCTGAAACCCAGTTTAATTTGATCAGGCTCAAAGAAAGATTGGACAATAGATTTGTAAGAATGTGCTAAAATGTGCACAACTGGGATTGAGAATAAGATATCTGACAAGCCATATATACACCCTTGATGTTTGCCAGACTATGGATGAATATCTTACTGGCAGTGGTAGGGAATGCACACATTCACCCTAAACAGCCGACATCTCTTTGTCTTTTGGGTACTTGAACTCACAGGTTCCCATGGATAATCTTGGGACAGGACTCAGGAGGAATGCAGTGAGACTCATGTTCCACCAGCCCGGCAGGACATTGGCAGCCTGGAACACATGGCTTGAAGCAGTGAGATTCCAGGATTCCAAGTGGTACATCCTTATTAAAACAGGTCTTGGGACAAGGGGGACCACATTCATCGAACACATAACCTCTGTCATGTGGGCAGCCAACAGCTGTGGAGAGAAATTAACGCATGTTTATGATGGTTCTAGTTTAACTAATCCTTTATCACAGGGATCATCATTAACTTGGTACACATACAGAGTCATTTACTAAACTGAGATTTGGCTAGGGATCTCTGGGATAGTTGTGGAAACATAATTTCTCGTATTTCTATGCCCAAGAAGAACTACTGAAAGTCCAACTTGAGATATGCAGGTGATGTATAACAGTCATGTTGCCCTTAAATTTCAAAATCATTTGGAATTAACCCTTGGAGAGATCCAGGTTAGAAAGGCAAACCATTACAAAATGGGTTGTCACGTTATCAGAGAACTGCACCATAGTACTGCTGTCATTAAAACCACCGCAGCAGGTTGTAGTGGTTATGATGCTTAGAGTAACCCTTTAAGATGATCTAGTTCTGCAGTTTCTATAATTTCAGCCAGATAAAGACCAATGAAAGCAATGGAACTTACAGCACATAGCAATTTACATGTCCATAAAGTAACTCTAGCTTGTTAATGACACATTGTTACAGTGTGGTATAAATGCTGTACCTCGTCTATAATGACCCTTGAATTTAACGCTACGACAGCATTACTTTAGTATTATAAATACATTGAAGTTACTCTCTTCTTTATAACATATACTAAGCTAGTTATCCATCCATTAGGACAAACTCAGATCTTATTAAAAAAAAAAAAAAAAAGCACAACTATAGTTATATTTATAAAATCCAGTAGTCAAAACTGATGTTTGAATCACTTATCTCCCTGGAAAGAAATCTTTACAAAGTTATTTTCTAATAAGTACATATTTTTTTAAAATTATGTAACCTTCCAATTTACTAGCAATATGCATATTTTTGGAATAGGAATGATCTATGAAAACATATACAAAATAAATACCACATAATGCTGGGGATCTCCACTGCAGGATAACACCAGCCTCCCTGCACTCCGACGCGTAGGCCTCTAGAGCATCACATAAACACTCATCTCCTGCTCCACAGGCACACAGGTCGTAAACACAAGAAGCAAAGAACAGCTCTGGTGGAACTACTCGATGACATGGCTCAAATACACTGGATTTCAGCAGCTTGCAACGTCCATTGGCTTCTTTTCTGGCACGATACCCAGCCTGCTTACAAGGGTCCACATCCTGTCCATCCCAACACGCACTGACAGAGTCATTATCACCCTGTACCTGTGTGATGAAAGGGAATACACTGCAATTATTAAATGGTTTTGCATGCATATACCCTAGATGATACCAATTTGGAAGTTCAAATAAAAAGGAGGTACATCTCTGTAATGCAGAAATACATACAAGAAAGCGTGGTAGAAGTGAAGAGTGGAAAATGGAGTGATTACTCTAAATCTTATTTTAATAACAAGTTATCATGTGATGCTGCTATAGTCCATAGTTTTTTTGTGCATCACGACCAATGAGGTACCTCTCTGACTTTCTCAAGTCTTAGTTTTGTCATAAGAATGGCTTTCATTATTGCACCAAGAAGCAGTTTGAGAGCATATTTAATTATTGCATCAAGAGGAGGTTTAAGATGAGAAGCCTAACCTGCTTCTGAATCAGAGTAATTCATTAGAGAGTAACCGTTACAATCCGTTGTCCTCCAGCGTACATATAAAATGAAAACACCAGGGCTATACAGTGGCCTACCTCAACGAGTTGAAATTCTTTGAATGTACATCACAGAGCATTTAACACAAGTAATATAGTGCTACTAGCACTATAAGGCACTAATATTGTTTTCGGATTGTCACTGCTTGAGGTCAGCTGTTCTCCTCCAGTTCACTTTCACAGGTCCCAAGAAAATGATGACAGTTCTCAAGCCGTTTATAGTATGCAATCCTATGTATAACATGTTGGTACATACTGTTTATGAAGGACAACAGTAACTATAGCTTTTATGTGGATCATATATTGAGATAGAACCACAATTTATTAGTAAACGTGATAAAACCTCACCCTCCAGCTGTTGCCAAAGGCTGCCTCCGAAAGCAGGATCTGTCCTCTCCGGTCTCGCAGGTCATCCTGTGGATAATTGTTGAAATTTCCACACAGACCACACAGGTGATCTCGGTATGTTCCAGGGACACTGACCTCCAAATGGGATCGCCCATTCCATTGAACCTAAAATATGTGAGCGTTATAGAACATAAAATGAACAGATCAGACAATCACATTTTATCCTGCTGAACATTGAGGTCTTAGATGACTCAACATTTTTTACACAGTAATATTTAACTATTAATGCCAAAACTGTAATTGTATTATTCAAATCAGCCCAGTTATCAGCCACTATATTCTATCCAAATAATCTGGCCTCGTGTAATTCAAGTCTCCTCCTGACTGTTCACCTAATATCTACCTCTGTCAACATTTACCCAGTGCATCCATCAAAGCATCCCTACTTACATCACAACAAGCACTGTGGTAGAGGAAGGAATATATTAAATAATACAACCCTCCTTATATCTATACCATCTTCCCCCTTGCTGCTCTGCCTGACCCCCCTTTGTATTGCTTAGCATTTGCACCTAACATCTCTGCTAACATCTGTTTTTACAAAACATTAGCTCTAAAATATCCCCTGTTTCTACACAAACACCTGTCTTCACGTATACACTGAATCCATCTGAGCATCTATTTCCACTTGTAACATGATTATTCACTCCTCATGTATTCAGTGCCTGCACCGGAGCCTCTCGCCTCATGTGTTTAGGCCTTCCACCTTGGTATTACTCTTCCTGTATATCTTGCCTGTATCTACCTAACCATATATGTACTGCTTTTTCAAGAATACCTTTACACCAATGTTACTGTTCAGAAGGATGGTGTTTGTTTTCCTCTCTATGTAAATATAAGGTTCCTTCAGGTAAGGCAGATCTACTGACTGATAGTCCACCTGTGGACAGGAAAACACTTGAGTGATATAAGCAGAAACAGCATACATGTTATAAGGATAATTACTAATATAAGGTGTAATAAAGGGCATTGTAGAGACGTACAGGGTTATTCACAAAGTAAGAATTCAAAATGTAAGGCCAAAGTAGCTGAAATGGAATCATATCTGATGTAGAGAATTTTTCCAGTTTGGCTATTTTCCCTTTGAATTTGAAATTCACTTTCAATTCACTTTAAATTTTCACTTTGTGAATAACCCGGCCATTGAATGGAGCACAGGTGAGTTAATTCATTAAACAATGAGTTGTATTGAATTGAAAACTGAGCTCCATAAAGCAGACCAGGCTGGGACTATGAGTGATGTACAGATGTTTTTCTAAATCAATTTTGCCTTTTCTCTTTGCCCTTTATTCCATTTCAGTTTTTAATTCATTGATTAGAGAATACATCCTTTGGTCTTCCTTTTGATTGTTAATATACAGAAGGGGAAATTTTTGCTTGCAACATTTTGCTTTTATATTTTTTTTAATTCTTTCACAAATGCTTTATTTTTACCATTTCATAAATCTGCTAATTTGATTTTATATCATAAATACCATATTGAGATATATATTTTAAAATATATACTTTAACTTATAACATTTTCTGCATAATAAATGTTAATTCTCTAATTGGGGTTCCCAACCAAGTCCTCAAGTACCCTTTACCAGTCCAGGATTTAGGGATTACCCTGTTGTGTCTAAAGTGTTTTTTTCTCAGTTTCCTAAAAACACCTTACACACAAATAGGTCATCCCTAAATCCTGGACTGTTGGGGTTACTTGAGGACTGGGTTGGGAACCACTGCTCTATAAGTATGTAAATATACAACTATAAAAAAAAATGTAAACTCTTTTTGTACAACACGAGAGAATATGTGTATTTGGGATGTATATTTTCAGCTAATGTGTAATGAATCTGCCAATAAATATATTTACTAATCAAACTCATAGAGAGAAGGATTTTAGGGCAGTTTGAACTGGGTGTTTATTGTTGCAGTAAAAAGCTATACATTTAGGGACCTCTTCACATGCTGATACCAGAACCCTAGATATCAGTAAGTATGTTGGCTTTGAGGAAAATTAGATTAAATTTGTTATACTAACATGGACTGTCTTCCTTTGTGCTTACCATCACAACCCAATCCTGTAAGAGATGCACCACAGCATCCCCAATCAGTACAGTTACTTCCTTGGTCCAGGATACACCACGCTGGCCACGGTCATCGTTTGTCACATGGATGCTACAAAGGAATAGGAGAGTGTGAAAAAAATTGTCCCTTGATTTTTTCTATGATTCATCTAAAAATGTATAATTACAGAACAAGTTATTCATTAAGTTTTGAAATATTAAAATAGATAATGCCATAACATCTAAAAACTAAAGCTCACCTGAAGTCCCCTCCTTCACAATCCTCACTCAGAACATATGTGCAGCTGCCTTGGAAGTGGTACATTTTGCCATCAAATGTCCTGTAGTGAGGGTCTCCGAATGCAATGCAAGTGGCTGGTCGAGGAATGCAGTGTGGGCAGCACATTCCAGGGATAAGAGCTGGAGTTTCATCCTAAAGAGGGAAGACTAGAATCATGCATAGTCTAACCATCAGTGGAAAACATATAACAGACACCCTTTATCTGCATCTGTGAAAACAAGCTGTATATTTCACTAATTGTGGTGGAGTAAGATCAGTTACTTGGAGGACCAACCCAAAGAGGTTATTCTGTAGCTGTCGTAGCCTTAAAGGAGATCTGGTAAAAGGAGCTAGTAAGGAAAAAGGGGTAGGAGAGCTAGAGGAAACAATACCTTAAAAGTACAAGTGGGAAGCACGAAGAGACAGAAATCTAAAAATGTACCTACAATGGCAAAAATACTTGTCCAAGCCATTCCCTAAGCTTTGAGAATCAGATAGACATCTATAGAACTATGGATAAACTGTGTTGGAATAGACAAAAAAAATCTTTATTTCGTTTTAGAACTCACAGCTGTGCAGGACACTTGAGGACACCGCTCACTATGACAGTGCACCTCCCCCGATACACAGGTGCAGGCCGTGCACTCATCCACCTGCCAATGCTCATTGGAGAGAAACCTCCGGCCTTGGTACCAGCAGGAGACAGCAGGAGCTGCGGGGGAAAAAAATAAATCATTCAATAACCTTGTTCCCCAGAGACCCAGCTGGTGCTTGCAGGCCTAGATCAAAACCTATACACAACCCAACATCGATGATAAAGTCAAATGACTCCTGCTATTTACTAACCAAATACATAGTTACAATAGACAGAACTTTATAGTTTGCAATTCCTTGGTATCACATAGCTTCCTCTTTAGCAACAAAAAAAACAATAAATCATTTATTTTGTATTATTTCAACAAATGTTGTTGCTGTCTTCTTTTGTTGCATGTGACTTACCCTGACAGACATGACAACATGTACCAGGTGTCTTGACCTTTTGCTCCCCCTGCTGACACTGCAAGGGAGGACACTCCTCTATTTGACACTCAACGTGCCCCATCTGTAAGATACAGAAAATGGCCATAAAAAGACAGAAGAAATATAATAATATAAAGTGATGTACACACAGATGTAATGAATGTTTAAAGTGCAAGGCCCAATTTGTGGTATAGGTGTCACTGTAGCGCAGTGGTTCCCAATCCAATCCTTAAACGGACACTCCAGAGCCCAAAAACAAAATAAATAAAAATATTTTCTTTCTAGTAAATATAAAATCGATGTCTGGCAGATATATATCTAAAACAGCTTGCAAAAGCTGCAGATCCATTCTCTAAGATAGCTAAGATAGTGGCGCTGTGAATGAAGACCCGGTGGGACTGGCACAGCTTGAAATAAGGTAAGTACTAACATCACTGGGAAGTTTTGTAGACTAGGGAGGAAACGTAGTGACAGATCCACTTTAAGGCACACCAAAAGTCCTTGCCTTGAGGATATGGTTGGGATATACTAGGGTAGAGAATATGACTTCTCTTGTTTCACTACCATTTGGTGTTTAGTGAATGAACCTCCTAAGAGATCTTTCTGGATGATCAGTATTTATAGTAATATTCTGATGACTGCTTTCTTTAACTGCGCATCAAGTCTATTCCTGCAACACTTACCTTTACTAACCCCTCCTTACTTTATAGATCGTCTTCTAGTCTACTGCAGGTGATATTTTCTGCTTCACTGATCATTTTCATGTGTTCATCATGTGAAAATGTTTCTATACATTGTGTACATTTTAATTATTGTTATTAAATTAAATATTAAATTGTATCAAATCAAATAACATTTTGGCATCTAATTTATGTTAAAATGTTACTCATTAAACACCAAATTGCAGTGAATTGAAAGCCAAACTGCATAATGAAGAATAAAATAGCCAAACTGTGACTATAGTTAGGTTGAAGAATATTTCCAGTATTTTTGAGTAACAGGGTTATTTACTAAAGTAAAATTTAAAGTCAGAGTAGTTGAAACTGCAAGTTTAGTTAACTTAAATAACTTTTCCAGTTCAGCTGTTTTGACCTTAAACTTTAAATTCACTTTGAATTCTCTCTAAAGGGTGGTGCGTGTTATGACAAATAAAATTTCATCCTAAATTATAAAAAAAAAAAAAAAACCTGCTTTTTTTCCGCTCTTGACACTTATTTCAGTATGTACTAACAGGCACAGATATAAGAATGCTGTGCTCTGCATGTTTGTTATCATGGATGTGTTTTTCTAAGCATCTCTCCAGTGTGAATTCAGCCTAAAGGAAAGCAATGCTTGCAAGTGTAAGTAGGGAGGATGGTGCAGGCTATGTGGGAGTGCAGCAACACCAAGAGAGGAGAGAAACAGCCAGAATTATTTACTGCAGCAGCCAGAGTGATTTGGGCAGTCTGAGAATGGAGAGAGAGAACACAAAGCAAACAAAGTTTTGGGGACTGTTAGGGGAAGCAAGTCTGTGCTTCCCAACACGTGCAGGAGAGGTGTGTCTTGCAGTAAGCGGAACTGCCACTGGAATATTTGTTTCAAATATTTTTATTGAGTTTTTCAAATATATATATATATATACGTATAATGTAACAACAATAATAGCTGGAGACATTGAAAATAGAAATAAATTAAAATATGTACTTTATATGTACTTGTGTTAGACTGCACAATCCAAAATTCTAATTTATTGCTATTTATCAGATGTTAACCTTCAGATTTTCCTCTATAGATCTTTAGGAATAAATCATACATCAGACTGCATACATTTGTATTTATGTAAGAATCTTTTTGTTAGACCATTGACAACGCTCTTCAATAATGGTATCAAAAGTCACTTTTTTACATATCTTTCGGTTTAAACTCAACTGGACTGCAGACATTCCTGTACACATCTTCAGCCATTCTTCTTGTGATGGGCAGCAGTTTTTCGACTAATCATTTTAGACATTAACATTATGCTGCATGCAGGCATCCCTCTACATATGTTTGGGCATTAATCTATCACCATTCCTCTAACATATGGAAAGCATTCAAATACGTGTAGACTACAGACCTCTATGCATCTTTAGGTGTGGTCGATTAAACCACGGCCACAGAGGGGTTGAAAAAGGTTTTGCACGTAGGAAACTACTGAGCCATTGGTTAAAAAATAAATTGAGGTTCCCTCTCCTGAGCTGACATATACATAAGTCATATCTAGCCCCCTCTCCTGTGAGAGAAAATAAATATGTCCAGTACCTGGACATATAGGCTCATCCAAATATGCTTTTACTTCTGTGTATGATCTCAACAACCCAGACAAATTGTTTTGGAACGCACTTCGAGCCCAGTCTTTTTTACCCCTCACATAAGTTAATGGTTGGCGGTGATTTTAATGCTGTCTTCTCCACAGGAAGGGACCACAGAGGGTCATCTAGTGATAGGTTACATAGCATGCATGGGACACAGTTGGATGACTTTCTAATATATTTTGCGGCACAAACAGCATTACTATCAGAACTACACTTTTTACTCACACCCACACAAATCATATTCACGTATCAACTATTTCCTGGTTTCCACCTCTGTTGGTCCTCAAGTTACTTCTAATTACTAGTTACTAGTTACTTCATAAGCATGGGGGCCCCACCGTGCTGCCCAGCGCTCCTGGCCGACAGCGTTCCCGGCAGATCCTTTGATCTCCTCTGTCAGCCCATGGAGAGACGGCCCTGTTTCCTTCCCATGGGCCCTTTCGGGCCGGTGGGGAGATAAAAGATCTCCTTCACTGGCCCAAAGGCCATAAACTCACTCCCACTCCTGACAGTGATGTAAGGTTAGAGACCGACAAAAAGGCCCTTCAAACACATTTGCTCATGGATTGTCACGAAGTCTAACCCCAACATGCAAAGTCTGAGTAGCAGTAATAAGATAGGACTAGAATAAACGTATTACCAGGTCTTAGAGTAATAAACAAAGGAAACAAAGTAAAAAACAGAGAGATAGCGAAATTGAGAACAAGCCAAGGTACACAGTAAATAAATAAGACAGGTAAACAGGAAAGTTAAAGGTTACAGAGAGAAACTGAAAGTCAAGAGCAAAGCCAAGGTCGATCCCAGAAATAATACTATGAATCAAGGAACACACTAAATGATGCTGTGAACAAAAAACACGACAGGGCAAAGCAAATAGGGCCAGAAATGCCTGAATACTATATAGTGTTATGTGATTGGCCCACATCATACCTACAACCCAAAAATGTAAGTCAATGTGGGCTCCAGGCTAATGTGGACCAATTAGAACCAGAAATGATGTGTCGCACCCATTTCCCCTTTAAGAATGCACTCAGACCGCGAGCAGCATTCATAATGTTGTGCTGCGGGAATAGATGAAGGATTTGGCACACACTTCCCCTTCCGAGTTCCTTTCAATGCACGGGCTGCACAGGCAGAATCCCAGAGCTGTTAGCGTTAACAGAGGGCCCAGGCCGCATGAGCATTATTTTAAGTGTCCATATCTATGTATGTGTCTATTTTGGATCTCTGCTAATTCCATTTACCAATTTTATTTTATTTATTTATTTGTTTCTTTTAAGCACCAAACTATCCTTTCGGTACTTGATTCTGATTAGGTTATCCTTATCTTTATAATTATAATATAATAGAGATTTGGAGTTTATTAGAGCCAATAGAAGAAATGCTTTTGACCAAATAATAATTGTTTACATTGGTGCCTAGGGGGAACTCTAGTGGCAGTCAATTAGGAAGCCACAAGAGGTGCTTCCTGGGTCGGTGCTGCATCACGCTGAACTATCCCCATAGATATGCATTGACCTATGCTTTAAACAAGACCTAACCTCATGGCATCACGACTCAATCTCATGTCTAGGTAAAATGACTTAACCCCCAGCTTTCAAACATTGCAGATACCACTTAGAATTTTAGATTTTAAGAAACTACAGGCCGAAATTTATCAATTTATCTTGATGAAAAAGCGCCCCAGTGTCAAATGCAGTACATTAATATACTCACTAAAAATGGAAGACTAGGGCTACCACATCTTATTCATAACTACCAACTAGCACAAATACAACAATTACATGCTCCAATCGGCATCAACAGATGGGTAGACCTAGAACATAACATTTATTTTCCCTCACTTTATCTATGGCTTACAAAAGAAACCAGACCTCCAACATTGGTAATCACCCAGCAATATTTACAGAAATTCACATATGAGACAAAATAATTGGCACATTCTCAATTGTTAACACCTACCCTCCCTACCCCCCACACTGCTCCTTATAAACACTATCCCCTGGAATGAAACCACGTCTATTCACAAGATATGAAGGCAATGACTTCTCATTACTACAATTTTTTAAACATAACCAATTCAATGAACTCCCTAATGAAGTTACACACACTACATCAGACTTCTTTTTATATATTTAGATCATCAGTTTTCTCATCACCCTCCGGTATACGACTGCAAGCACTACAATCGTCATAGACTTCGAAAGAAGTAGTATGCAAGTACCAATCCAGTCAGGCTATATTTCTTCCAAAGTATTGACGTCTGTCTCTAATACCCTCACATATGTGTCGGTTTAGAAGAGGGACTTGGGACCACAAAAAAGGGAGTCTCGGACTGGTACTATATATGGTAAGCCACATCTACCTTAGTCATTTGCATTAACCACAAAGAATACGCATTCAAAACACTTTTTCATTGTTATCTAACCCCGGTGCTTTTATTTAAAAAACAATGAGGATTACGGGGTACATATATCCATCTTTGATGGAATTGTCCAAAACGGCTAAGAAAGAAGTGGACAATTTGTGTCACGGCTACTTCAAATGCCAATTTTATTGGATACTTGGATATTGTTATTGTCTATGCACTTGAGTAAGCTTACCAGAGCTCAAAAGAAATAGCTAGCTAAAATCGCCCTGGCTGCTTGCCATAACAGAAAAATGGAGAATAGCTCAAATCCACACTATAGCAGTGGGGAAAAACGTGTATCAATAAAGTGTGTCTTAGTCCAGAAAAGGTTGGGTACCACTGTTCTATACATCTTTGAACATTTCTCTTACGCTAGGCTGTTTGCATTCATACTGCAACAAAATGCATTTATTGATCCTGTATTGGTCTGCAGTCATAAACTCACTTATGTATCTGCAGCTCAAACTTGGGTCTGCAAAATCATAACTAGCAATGTTGAAACTTGCTATTGAAGTTCAGTAACATTTTTCTGATATAATAATGAAATAATGAAAATAGAACTTCACCCTTAATTATTATTATCTTGTTTAACATATTTAAAGGAAATATTATAAAAGACTGCCAAAATCATATTTTTTGTAAACATTAAATGATTAATGTAAAGAACAAATCAAAATAAGTTTATGATGAAATAGGTATTTCAGAAAAGGCAATACATGTAATTTTAATTTTAGGGCCTGTATACCAATAAGCCAAAGATAATGTTTCCTGTGCTCTGT
The DNA here is from genome assembly GCA_933207985.1 of Pelobates cultripes. NCBI lineage: Eukaryota > Metazoa > Chordata > Amphibia > Anura > Pelobatidae > Pelobates > Pelobates cultripes. The sequence continues at coordinate 146,673,897 of OW240914.1, read as the reverse complement.
ACCAAAAAAATTTTTGAAGCATTTAGTGAAGCATAAATTGTCTATGGATGGCAAAATGTGTTTGTACGTTTAAATAGAACATGCAGGACTCACGGTACAAGTGCAGGTCACACAAGGATCTTGTCTGTCTGTCCAGGTCTCTCCATCAGGAACCCGTCTTCCTTCAACTTCAACCACACATTCTACAAAATCAACAAGAATACTAAGTCTGTTTTTTGCCCCCTTTTTTAAAGGAACACTCTCATATTATAAAGACATATACTTATTTTTAATATTAGTTTTCTTTTTTCTAACTTAGATTACTGGGCCTTCCTTGTTATAAAAACAAATAGCCATTGAAGCGGCACTGTCATGGCCGCATCAGTTTTGTTTTGTTTTTTTAACCCCCTTCCCGACTGCAATACATTGTCCTCCTAGACACCCCCAAATGCCCCTAACCCACCCCCCATTTTACTTTTTTAATAACCTTATTTTATGCCCCTACTCACCAGTGTGGGCGGGGGGGTATTTTGTTACTTTTGAGCGGTGGGTGGGGGCCGGAGGGGGGGAGACAATAAGTCCCCTCCCCTTTGTTACTTATGGCCCTCATCCGTCGCTCATCGGTGGGTGCCAGGGAGAAGACAATAGGTCCCCCTTCCTTTTGTTACTTTTGGCCCCCACCTGAATAGCCTCAACCAACGCAGTATGGGGGTCTTTTATTTTTATTTTTTTATAACAGTGAGCAGCCACTGGTTGCTTACTGTATAATAGACGTGCCCCTACTCACGATATAGCGAGTAGGGGCAGAAGAGAGATTTTAATCTCCTTTAATCACTAATACTATAAAAAGTAATCTTTACTTAGTATTAGTAAATTTGGCTGAAGGACCAATTTTGGTCTTTCAGCCTTTTGATAGATAGCTCCCTAATACCATGGGAATTAGGGAGCTATTTACTAAGTGGCTGCAAGTTGCAGCCACGGCACGAATAGGATCAGAGTTTTATTCGTTCTAATAAAATTCCAATCCGAACAGAAAGTACAGAAGGTCGTCCTAACACGAATGGACAAACTCATTCTGTTAGGACGAAATTTGGTAGTTTCGCCGGCATCCTGTCTAGATGACAGGACATTTGGGAATAGTGAAAGGAGGCATCGCAAGATCACAGAGGAAAGGGTGAGTATTATGGGAAAATACATAAGGCAAAGTAGTCCCTAAAAGAAAATTAGATCAGTTAGGAAGAAATTAGTACAGATCCTGAGAGAGGGAGAGAAGAGGAAGAGAGTGGGGAAAGGTAAGTTCGGCATGACAGTGCCGCTTTAAACATACCTACAATCCAGGACACAGACAGTCAATCTGGCAACTCAGCTGTCAGTATTGGTCATCTCTGGTGCAATCACATGATTCTCATAAAGAAGCATTGCTGACTGGCATCTTATGTGAAGCAATTGCCATGCTCTGTCAATTCAGTGGTTTTCATAGAGAACCAACAAATCAAATGGTTCTAGGCATTCATCATCAGCATGTGATAATGCTAAACATGAAGACCTTTGAAAATTGAAGGTCTTAAGGAGGAAGTGCCTCTAGCAGCCGTTTGTGTGACAACCACAAGTGGCACAACTGGCTTTGGTGCTTAGATTTTCCCTTTATTAACCTACTTTTGCCCTGTGTGAATACAATGAGAAATGAAAAAAAAAAAAGTTATGAAAGAACACAAATAAGGGTTCTGGTGTTGTTATGAGAAACAATTTGGGAAGGCAGCTCACCTTTGCAGAATGGGCAACAAGACCCAGATCGAGTGACTTGCTCTGCACGTGGACAGCTCAGGATGGGACAAGGTTGATGAACACAAATCCATGTAAGATCCTTGAAGAACAATATACCCTTATCAGCTATGCATCAAGTCCTACCAGAATATATTGTGAATAGTTACCATAGCTATGAATATATTTTATATTTACTCAAATAACAAGATACAATAGAATTTTTTTTTAATAAATTAGTTTTCATACCTTGCATTGACAGGTGTAACAGGGATCGTCTGTGGCCTGAATTTCATTGCCCACTATGGAGTTTGTGCAGTTACTGAGAGCTTCTGTAAACGGGAAGGGTAGAGTTTAGGTCATGATCTGAAGGTTATCTTTTGCATGTTGTAACATTTTGACACTCACGGGCACAAGTAGGACAGCACTGGCCATTTGCAGGGGGAAGAATGTGGCTCAGAGGGCAGTCCAGAAGGCTAGGGCACTGTTTCCTGTTACAACGTCTGTACTGTCGTCCATCTGGCAATCGCTGTGTATGGAGATGGAACCAGTTACATCATGGCAAAATAACTCCTTCAATACCATATGTTCCATTCACTGTTTCATGATGCAATTTAAAACTTGTGTCTAAGTTTGATTAGCTCATTATGCATACACCTGGTTATAGGACCTCTTCACAAATTTCATATCTATACAAAATTAGTAACTGTAAGCAAACCCTGGTTATAGGTCACAAATGCTACCAGAAAAATATGGTAGAGATTACTATGGACAAATTCAGAACTTTTTTGGATAGTTACATGACTTCCATGAATAAAAAGTAAAACCATGGACTCAGTATGGACTGATGTCTAAACACCATAGAAGTTGGGCAGACAAGCAACCTTATGGTTCCTAAGTACTGAATATAAAAAAAAAAAAAGTGTTTAGATTCTTCTGCCATGGCCATCAATAATTGTGGTGTGGGTGCGGTATTATTCCATGTATTTCCTCACGTAAGTATATAATCAGTACTGCTATTGTGCATCTGTTCATTGCGAGGACCTTGCTGAATGTCATTTATCTTCTGTTTGTTACTGTAAGTTGGACAGTTTAATGTAAGTCAGGTTAGCTAGGTTATTCACTTACTTCACATGTACAGATATCGCATGGATCGTGTGCTGGGTGAAAACTCTCCCCGGTAACATATACCTTACCATTAGCAATACAGTCTAAAAAAGAGGGCACAGAAGATAAAGTGTGTCATACAGGTACAGATACTGTGATGCGAGAGTATTTATTTCTAACAGACCAAGGATTTTATTCACTAAAGGCTGAATTAGAGAGTTAGAACTGGAATGGCCAAATAGAGGCTAAAACTCAATAGATAAATTCAAAAAAGCAGACATTGCAGGGATTTGACAAGGGAATTGTCCAATTCAAGACACTACTGTCAGAAAAAAATATATTCCCCAAATAGGCATCCTAGTGGATGGCACGCACGACTTACCTGCACACAGTGGACAGCATTCGCTGGGCAGTGTGATCTGATTAATGCAAGATGTAACACACTGAAGCTTGGAACAGGTTGTCACTCCATCCACACACATGCAGGACATGCAGCGATCCACACTGGAGAGCCAGTTACTGTTATCCCTGTACTCACGGCCATTATATACACAACCTGTAAGATGATATTGAGTAGTAAATGGGATGATTGGTATGTCATGTTATTTATTGAGCAGGCATGACAAAGGAGATATTGCACATTGCAAACGGACATTACTGGTAATAAAATCCTGCACAGAGTTTTTAAACTTTAGCATGTAAAATAAAACAATGCACTAAACCTAAACCATGATAAATCTGTATGTTTCACTACAGTTTATATTACTCTAGAGTTTACGAGAGTTGCAGTTCATATATCCTTTTCACTTTGTGTTTGCATAAATTATTTCTTCGATGTACAACCTATCCACTTTTACAGGGCTCAGAGCATATTTTCTCTGTTGCTGTTGTTTCACTTCCATATTTCATTATTTTGGGTTTTGTTTTCAAAGTAATACTGTTACAGGGCTGGAAGCAGAACTCACCCCTGCACCGAGGGCAGCATGCTCCAGGATCAGTCACTTGCTGGGTACAGGGCAAAGAAGGGCACGAGGGAGGCTCACACTGAACGTTTCCACCCTGGAAGACAAGACAAATATAAATTCCATCGGTCCTCAGTCCAGCTCACAGAAGTCTCCTAATCCCAGTGTACCCACTAAAAATCTGTCCCTATCCCTCTATGACTGTCAGTGATTTATTTATTCATCATAAACGCATCATTATATAGAAGTAGACATAACTGACAAGAGAAGAAATATCTGAAAGACAAACAAATAATATAAGATGGTAGATGCAGAGTAGGCTGCGAATAACATTCTTATGTATTTAAGTTACCTCCTTATAAGCATATATTCTAACTAAGTTAACTCCTAATTGGCAGAGAATTGACAAGTGTGACTTGAGAGGCATAATCAATACACTCAAACTGCTTCATTAAGCTAAAGTTGTTTAGGTGGCCACAGGACTCTACAGTAACCAAGAAAGGCTCAATGTGTGGCTTGTGTGCAATAGGGTAAGAAGATAAACAAAAAAACATGAAAAAAAAAAAACCTGTTACACCTGACAATGCAAGGTATGAACAAAAAAAAAATGCACCATCCCTTACCTCTATTCTATTCTACCAATATGAAGTCTTAAAGTAAAAAAACCAAAAAAAAAAAAAAAACAGAATAAATTAGGTATGTTCTAATTGTTCCTAGGACACATCTAGTCATTGCTCCTCCTACAAAGACACAGTGGCAATAAAACTCTTGCAGTACAAGAAATCTATTTGGTTCTGTCTAAATCTATATCTTGGTGATATCTACATCTATTATTATTGGTATTTATACAGCGCCAACTAATTCCGCAGTGCTTTACAATATATCTACAAAGTCTCTTCATTAAGTTATCTGAGCAATCTCCCTTGAAAATGCTGCTTCAGACAGTTCAATGAGAGCGCTCATTCACTAGACAGTCCGAGTACTGCTTAATGTACAGCAGCTGTCTCTTTTTATTTAATTACTGAAGAAGGAATAGCTCTTATTTCCTTAATAATAAATGTTTATAGTTTGTAAATATTTGTCGATCGGATTCCTGCATTTAAAGCCAACATGTTTTGTTGGACCCATTTTAGTGAATCTATTAACCAGATAGGTACAGAGTATGAATTTGTAGACCTGTAATTCGTTTTTAAAACATGATCTTCATTTAGGTTTTGTACAATCTCTGCCTCACCTGCCTGGTGAATCCAATACAAAGGGTTGATACTCACTGAGCATGTACACTGCAGACATGGGTCTGTTGGTGGCACCCAGTTGGCACCCTCACTATACTCTTTTCCTTGGTACCGGCACACTGTCAGAGAGATGGAATGGAGGGTGAATACTGGCAGCATGTTAAAAGCATACAGTTACTGTTAGCGTAGTTTTTATTAGTGATAGTAACTACTTATTATGTACCTATTACTTTAGTAAAATTCTAACAGCAAACTCCACAAACCCATTGGTTATAACCATATATATAACGTCCAATTCAAGCAGCAAAACCAATTGGGTGATAAAATAGTGTCACAATAAGATGCCATGCTCTGAAGTTGAATGCATGCTACCAACTTTCATTATCACATGGGTGATTATAGTCATTTGTTTGACTTGCAATAGAATAAATGAGCCGGATTCTATTTGTACCTGGGCACTCCTTACAGCATTGGCCAGGCTTTCCAACCGGGTTGGCACAAAGCAATGTAGGACACACCACACTGGTGCAGGTGACACTGCCATCCAAACACACGCAACGCTGGCATGGGTCAAACGTGGAAGAAAATGCTTGTCGGTTATTGAATTCTTTGCCTTCGAAGAAACAGCGGTCGCACATGGGACAGCAGGAGTATGATGCACTTGGGACAGGATGTGTACACTCTTGGATACATGGTACACGCTGGCATTTCACCATTTCATTCTGTTAGAAATATAAAAATTTCACTCATAAAAAACTATTTTCTGTCTGATCAAATACCTTGAGCAATCAGTCCTTACTATACTTTTAACTGTATTCAATCTCAGTATCATAGTTAACTTATGTGCAGTTATCATTTTCCCTCTAGACATATATTGCTTATACTCCTGTGTTACAGTTTTCATGACAGTCTACCTACTGGCCAAGACACACTTACCTGACAAGTACACTGGGTACAAATATCCCCTGGAAGTTGGAAGCTGTCGCCATTTTGGTAAGTGCGCCCATTGTGTTTGCAGATTCCAGTGCAGCGCGGACAGCACTCTCCTGGGGGTGTTATAGGGAATAGACAGGACACTCGAGGGCAAGGCAGTGATACACATGTCACTTCACCGTTCTGAGGAATAAACAGAGGACAGGGCTCGAGAATTGCTGAATTGCTGTCTCTATCACTATCACACCATACTGTCACTATCACACCATACACAATCCAATTCAAAACAGTGAGATTCTTGCAAATCCCAATTCAACCATAATATATTATTTACATTGTACTTTCTATCAGGTTTGTACGTCAGTTTAATGGTGGGCTTAAATCATTTTCTTGGTTTCTTTATTACAGTCTTTCTCTTTCTCACTAGTAGTACCGTTTAACTTCCATATAAAGAACATCATGTGTGGCTTGCAATGACTGCCATGACTGTCTTCCAGCAGCCATTTCCAAACTCACTTTTCCCTGATTAATGACCAAATAATCTCTTACTTTGCAGTTACAGTGGCTGCATTCATCCTCTGGGTCTGGGAACTTCTCTCCGTTAATACAGTCTCGCCCATTGTAGTTGCATCCATCACACACTGGACACATACAGGAGTCCTCTGCAGGATGTGTACAGGTCACCAAACTGCAGGACTTGGGAGTACAGGTGACATGACCCCTCTGCAACAAGATTTGAGGACCAACTCAGACCAACTCAGCATGTAAAGTATTTGATTCAACATTTAATTTTAGATGTTATCAAAAATACCAGTTATGTCTACAGCCTTGGTAAATTATCTCTAACTTCCCTTTACAAGCTCTATTGTTGTTATATAAATATGTTAAACCAAATATATGTCCCATTTCTACTCCAGCCAACAAAGCAATTTTAAGTGACCTAATTTAAGTGCAAAGATTGTTAGATCTGGTAAAAGGCAGTCACACTAAATATTGACCAAGTGCTAGTTTATTTACAGGCGAGAGTTTGACTAGTACTTTCTCCTAAATCAGTGCTAGAAGAGAGTTATTGGATGTAAGCTTGTTAGAAACATTTATCTAGTTCAGACTTGATGCACTCCAGCACCAATGACATCTAAATTTATATTGCTTTTGTGCATATTTTTCAGAAAGGACAGTATGGCTACTAAAGGTGTACTCTGGCTTGTGAACACAAGAGAAACTGGTCTACCCCTGATCTATGTACACCAAAAGCTAATATTACATTGATATCTACTCACCATACAGCGACATTGCTCACATTCACTTTGCACAGATTTAAAAGTATCACCATCTAAATAGTTCTTGCCCTGGAAGTGGCAACCTGTTAACAAGAAGAAACATAATGTTATATGTATATAGTGTACTACAAAACTCTCTACAAAACTCTGCATATCATAAGTATTCAGAACAACATTTTCAGGGTTAATCACCAAAGTGATAATTCAAAGTGAATTTCGAATTTAAGGCCAAACTGGCAAGATTCTTTAAGTCGGCTATGCTCTTAGTTTAGCTACTATGGCCTTAAATGTGAAATACATTTTGATGTCATTTTACTCGATAACCCTGTGAGTTTGAAAAGGAAAATCCACTTCGACAAATGACACCACTGAATCAAACATTGAAAATTGCATATAACTAATGTTGACTATTTTCTTTTAAACATAACAGCCCAGGCACAGCAAACATATAGTAACATTATTATTGGTATTTATATAGCGCCAACATATTCCGTAGCGCTTATATATATTGACTCTGCCTGGAGTGAACTCTGGGGGACACATTTTGCAAAGACAGCTGGGTGTGTAATTTGATTTATTTAAGATGTCCACATATTACATAGTTACATAGCTGAAAAGAGACTTGCGTCCATCAAGTTCAGCCTTCCTCACATTAGTTTTTTTGCTGTTGATCCAAAATGTCCACATGACATTTTGTCACTTGTTACAAAATGTAATAAAACACGCAGGATAACTTTCTTTGCACAATCACCATGTGTCTGAGGATTCTGATTTTTTAAAATATACAAAGGCAAATTTATTCTCATAGTGGAATGTGACATTTATTTATTGTTACCACCATTCGCTTGGATGTCATTCAGAAGCTGAGCTGCAACCACCAAGAATTCCAGTAAAGAAAATAAATCTTCTGATATTTTACATTCTCACACTCCATGGAAACAAGTGATTCCCTTATATAATTTATAAAGTTCTACAGAACTATACAAAAAGCAGAATCCTGGACAAGGACTTGTTTTTTAAGACTTTTTCTTAAACAGCACAAAAAAATATCTGTGTAAATGTTTGTTTAATACAGGATGTTGATTACTGTGGAATTTTAAGTAAAATTTGCATGCAATATATTTACTAAAAGCTTTGTTTTTCTTTCTACACATGTTAAGGTTAAAATGTTTCAGTGTGTATTAATGTAATGCATATAGTCAGCGTTCCAGGTCTATATGCAGATTAGTAAAAATGCTGTATCACCACCTCTTTTCTGATTACAATCAAATAAAGATTCTGGAAGAGGTTAGAGAGAATTGCACTTTCAGCTAGGGTGCCTAAGTTGCCTTTTGATGCTTAAAAATGTGAAAACGCTCTGTTCTGTGCGGAGTCTCACCCTGGCACATGGGGCAGTCACATGGTCCAGTCACAGGATGTGGGCATGTAGTGGGTGAGCATAGCTTGCGGGCACACTGCACTGACCCAGTCTGGAATTAGAGACAAATAGAACATGAAAGAACATATTGAAGATTAATTTGATTCATGCAATGCCTTCCCATTTGTCCTTCAATATACAAATAGAATGAGGGGATGCGTATCATATACTCCAAATCAAATGTCGATGAAAGAAAACACTTACCCTGCAGCTACACTCAGAGCAAGTTGGGTTAGACGGGTCAGGAACAGTCTGACCATTTATCAGAACAACTCCGTTATATAAGCACCCTGTTATGGGGAGCAGAGAGGAGATAATGGGTGAAGAGATGTATTGTATTTACAAAATAATAAAAGACTGTGAAAAAAAGAATTACAACAACAGTAGCATGCTATAAACATATAATTCAAAGGATATTAATAATAAGGGTGATATGGAAAACTTGGAAAATACAGAAAATAAAACTGAAATAAAAGATGAATGAAAACAAAACAAAAACCGTGACATTCACCAGTATTAGCGGCATGCTTAGTATCTGTACCATGTACATGTTACATACCATCACAGGTTGGGCAGCATTTTCCTGGAGGGGTGCTAGGGTGAGTGCAGCCAGCTTTATAACATGGCTTCTTACTGCATGTGACAAATCCATCGGCACACACACAGCGGCTACATGAATCTTGTGGAGAAGTAAACTCCTGGCCATTCAGGTACACCTCACCCAGGTACTGACAGTCTAAAGGTTATAATAGTAAATACATTTTATTTGAAGGATATGATAACAGGTAATATGGTAGACAAAGAAGGCAGCACAAATGATGTGAGTATTCTCACACACAGATAAAATAAAAAATAGCACTTTTGGACTAATAATAATGAGAAAAATCGTCAGGATGACAGTGGCAGAATAACTTGTTGAAGGGGGAAACAGAAGATAAAAATGGATTTTGATTCTTCCAAGGCTTCAGGGGTTATTATTATACCAACAATTCGAACACATGACTTGACAGAGTCAGGCTGATACATAGGTAGAATGGAGCTCTACTAATCCAAATACAGCTGTGCATGCATTATAATGTACCTCATTTAAAGAGTATTATAACTAGATATGCTAGTGGGGCAGTGAGCTGCTCCAGGCTGCAGGTAGTCCAGAAGGGCTTTCCCTTCCCTCCCATGCAGCTGCCATTGGCGCCAGGAGGAAGTACAGTGACTTCACTTCCTTCGAATGCTGCTGTCCCGCTGGCGGACACAGAGCCGTGCAGGGAAATCTATTGGATTCCCAGGCTAAGAACGGGGCCAACCAGGTCCCAGTCTTAGCCTGGGTTCATAGGCAGCTGCCTATGCCGGCTTATGGGTAATCTAGCTCTAATGCAGGTGATGCATAACAGTAATAGATGTTTGATATCACCACAACTTATCTGACACTTAGCTATAGGCTCAGAAAGAGACTTCAACAGCCAGATCCAAACTTGCACCATGCTGTTGAAACACATGCTCATTTCCATGTTAAACTGGAATAGTTGAGGAAGCATGATTTTTTTTAGAATATCTGTCCCCAAGGTGGACTTCCCAAGGTTCAGCTTGAGATATGCAGGCGATGCAAAACTTCTAGTTTTTGTAAAATCGTACATATATACGCACACGCACAAACATTTTAGGATTAGACATGTGGGTTGTATTAATAACTAATGTAGAAAATGCAATTTACAAATATAATGGAAACATTGTCAAACAAGTTTACAATTTCTCCAACGACATAGTGTGGGATGAATGTAAATTGAATTTGAGCATATAAGAAAGTCATTTTGCCGTTTCTTTGCTCTATAATAGAGTCTGTTAGTGAGGAGCTCAGCCCACTACTTTTAAGCCTTTTTTTAGTGTAACAATAACTTGGTTTTTATCTCTCTTCTGCCTATTGTCTCTCAGATTCCTATCCATCACATTTCTTTGTCTGCTCTCTGTTGACGTAAAATATAATATAGGATGGTGATGAAAACTGGAAAATGTCTCAATATTAGGATAATTTACCGAGGAGCCACTTGTAACATCAGCATTGGGCTTAGTTTAAAATGTTATGATGCCCAAATAGACATGTTAAACTACTTTTCAATGTTTTACAAATAAGACCAGTATTGGTGTACAATCTACTGAACACTTCAAGCACGATTTCCCACCAGGTAAGGAGGTCTGATCCTCGAAATAGAAAAAGAATATAGAAGTCAGTGTGTGGCATTTGGTACCTCACCTTGGCACTCCTTGCAGCATTTTCCAGAGGCTGGGTAAGGGCAGTGGAGGACAGGGCACGTTTTTGGTTGACATTTCACACTGCCTTCCCAGCACACGCACAGAGAGCAGGGTTCAGATGGCTGTGTAAACTGTTCACCATTGGCCAATTCTTTCCCTGACAGAAGGCATCCTGAAAATACAGTATAATAGTAATTATATATATGGATCAGTATGGTGACCTGCTCAATTAATTCACTAGAGAACAGACATATTGTCTTTATAACATAAAATTGCAAATATAAATACATGCACCGGAATGAAACATTGTCAATAAAGTGGTCTACTATAAATCATAAATAAAATTTGATTCAGAATTTAAAAAAATCAGGTGCATAAACTTCAGTTGCACAAATTAATATAGAGCATGTCAGCTCCGCTAGTAAACGCTCAGATAACTAGTTCTTGCCTACAACAAGAGAATTCTGAATGTGTAAAAAATTACCTTAAACTAAACTATAGTAAAAATATATAATGTTCACTTTTTAAGCTGAGATTATCTTCAATACAGAAACAAATAATAAAAATCTAAAATAGTCATAAATAAATAACCATAAACAAAATTGTTAATGCTGGCACAACCATTAAACATGGTAACAAAGTGGAAAGATTAATCTCAAATTTAATTACCAGATCATATTGAATAATTTATAAGGTTTAAAGTTGGATACAAACAAACTAAAAGGAAACAGTTGTTAAATTCAGGTTTTTTCTCCAGAAATGATTAATTAGTCCATATGATAGAATGTTACCATCACAGGAACGGCAGCACTCTCCCTGCAGAGGATGTGAGCAGGGCACAGGGGCACAGGGTTTCCTCTGACATGTCACAGTGCCATTATTGCAGATGCAGTCACGACATTTGTCTGAAGGATCATAGAATCGTTGCATATGTCTGTAGGTGATCCCGGAGTACAGGCAATCAGCTGGGGGCACTATGAAAAGAAGCCATATTTATTTTACTTTCTAAAGAGGAGATTAATAAAAAAAAATTAAAAAACACTGCCACATAGACCATATTACAACTCTGGATGTTTAAAGTGAAATAAAATTGTAGTTTTAACAAATGCAATGTGGATTCCAAATTAATTAGTGTGTGAATTCCAGTGAGAGGAACAGTCTGTATCTTTCACGGGAGCACAGGGAAACAGTAACAGAAAAGTTTGTCTAATAATTAATATATATGTATGTATATATATATATATATATATATATATATATATGATATAAACTTTTTACATTTTCTTGTATCAAGTGAAATGCTGCTATGCATTCAAAATGCAAGTTCTCATTGTAGGATATCAGCTACAGAAAAGCCTACTATATCCCCTTAAGGACACAACTTCTGAAATAAAAAGGAATCATGACGGAATATTTCCATCATGTGTCCTTAAGGGGTTAAAGGACACCTGTCACCGGAATTGTTTTTATTATAAGAATCCTTGCAGCAACGAGAGCATATGGCATTTTTTTTAAATTAACTTTATGTAAAAATACCTGAAAATCTTTAGCACAAGGGTTAAAGGATCACTATAGTGTCAGGAAAACAAAGGGTCTCCCTCCTGTGGCGCTGAAGGGGTTAACACCTCTTCAGCAGCTTACCTTATTCCAGTGCCGGGCTCCCTCGGCGCTGGTGACCTCTCCTCCCCGTCCGAAGTCAGCTTCCCTGTTCGACGTCACTGGAGCCGAATGAGCATGCGTGGCAAGTGCCGCGCGCGCGCATTCAAGCTGTCAATAGGAAAGCATTTCTCAATGCTTTCCTATGGATGCTCTGCGCGATGGAGGCGAAATTCGCCTCCAGCGTCGCAGGTGCGCCTCTAGTGGCTCTCCAGAAAACAGCCACTAAAGGCTGGATTAACCCAAAATGTAAACATAGCAGTTTCTCTGAAACTGCTATGTTTACAGCTGCAGGGTTAAAACCTGAGGGACCTGGCACCCAGACCACTTCATTGAGCTGAAGTGGTTTGGGTGACTATAGTGTCCCTTTAGTTATATGGCGGCTCTCCAGCGCTTGTTAGCTAGTCGCCACATGGCAATCGTTGAAAAAAAATAAAATGAGTCAGAAAAAAAAACCTATGAGGGCCAATAAGACCCCCATATTGCAACAATGGAGGTATATTTCCTCAATATGACCCGATCTGCCATCAGCAACCATAACTGCCCAACAGCTATAAATAACAAAATAACATCCATGGGCATCGGGTAGGCGGTACTATAAATTTTAAGGGGGGAGGCTAGTGCTCCCTCCCCGACTACCACCCATGCTTGCAGGTGTGCCGTAATAAATATAATAAGTAAGGGGCAACCTAGTGTTCTCTCCCCTGGCACCCACGCATGCTGATGGTGGGGTGGGGGCCGGGAGAGGGGACACTAGGTTCCCCCATGCCGGGGACACTAAAATTTCTAATAACGGGGGTGAGGCCGTAATACCTATAATTGGGGGGGGGGGGATTACAGCGATCTTGGAAATTTTTTCACACTTTGCAATACCTGTCATATAATTATTATTAATATTATATTTATATAGCACCAACAAATTCCATAGCGCTTTACAATGGGATAGTGTGGGATAGTCATAGTGTGGGAAGCCTATATAATAGTTTTCCCTTTTCTAGGGACTGAGCAGCAATGGCTGCCCCGGCATTAGTTTTAATGTTTAGTAGACATGCCTCCAGGCATTTTTACATATACTTAATTTTAAAAATATGACATATCTTTTCGTTACATGCTGCAATAATTCCTCTGGTGACAGGTGTCCATTAAATCATATCTGAAAGCAAATGCACAATTGCATTAATATTATTTATTGCCTATGACTGTTCCTATTAACTAACTAACTGAAAGATAGTTAATAGTTAGTTGGTTAACTATCTTTCAGTTTCTAGGTGCTCTTTCCCATGACTGAACCCTCCTATCTCCTGGAGACTAAGGCCATACCTGGACATTGAGGGCAGCATTCCCCAGGAACTGGAAAAGGTTCAGCACAGAGCACAGGGGGGCATCTCAGCATCAGACACTGTACGTTACCATTCTGCGGAGGAAAATACAATCCTAATCAATCCCATTAAATGGGCAATGAGGAGAGGTAAGACCCGAGGAATGGAAAGATGAGAAAAGCTATAGTGGTGAGTCAGTGGTCAGTGTAGAAATGTTATTCTTTGACTTAAAAAGGTTGGATTACTCTTTACATTTTAATCAGCAGTCTAAAACTGAATTTAAAGATACTCTCTCCCCTTTCACGTGGAAGCTCCTGTATCCTGCTCCACTTCCTTATCAATTTGCATCTGTAGTGAATAGACTAGAGGGTATGTAGCTCTCTGCCCAGAAATTATGCTGGCTCTTATGGAAATGAAAAGACTCTGCCAGCCAGCCCGGGCTTTGTTACTAAACATAATGTTGTATGGATATTGTTTTAAGTGTGACCTTAAGTTAAATGTAATGTTGTTAAAGGCCAGTCCTAGGGTAACAGAGAGGGTATAGTTATTTTTGTCCTATTGTCTATGATCCTTATAGAGCATCTAGTGGCAGAGTATACCAACCTGCTATCTGGCTGCACTGCACGCTATTAGTGGGGACTTACTACAAAGTCTATGGACCTATTGTTGAACTAGTACTGTTGTACACAGAGTGTATGTAGTAGGAAGAGGGATTGATACCTCGTTGGAAGTAGGGGCAATCAGATGGGTAAATGACTGCCTAGGATAATAGGGAGTTGGGAGGCAGGGGGATAACTGCCTGTCCAGTGGCAGACTTACTGTGGTGTTCACTAGTGCTGGAGGAGAAAAGAATGGACTGGATCTCACATCAGGGGACTGGTTACTACTGTTCATGTAACAAATACCACCAAAAATAGCACATTTGGCTTTTATATACTTATTACTAATTCAAGAAAAAGGGAGGACAGTGACTAAAAAACATGGAAAAGGGAGAGAGAGAAAATAAACAAGGATGGATTCTTTCTAGCCAGAAAAGGGGGTCTGGGGAGGTTACAAATATATATATTATATATGTGTAACAACTAACTAAGCTTGACACACAAGTATAGAAGTGCATACGGTACACAATCCTGGTAGATAGGATTCAGGAGAACCAACACATGAATGGATATCAGTACTCACAATGCAATGACATTGCCTACACTTATCGGTGGGGTGAGGAAAATCTGCTCCGTTAGGGTATTCCTTCCCAGCATAATTACAGCCTGTGAGAACAAAGGGGAAAAAAATACAATTTTGGAAGTTGTCAAGGATGTATAAAAGTCTCTATATTACATTCCATAGAATACACTTTCTGATCTTTAGTACACAGCTCTAACTTGTTACTTTGTTTATATCTGTCTCTCCCTTCTTTAGAAGACATTCATTTATCCTACACACATTCCATATTCCTCTAACATTAAAATATCCACTTCTAACATATTTTCAGTGGATTGCATACTCAGTCACTTATCCCTGACCTACTCATACTCTGTAATTATTAACAGCAAATTTACAGTCTTCTTTCTCCAACGGCAACACTTTAATTAACATTTAGATCCCAGTCTTACCATTACAGTTGTTGTTGCAGCAGGAGCCTGGCAGTGGATAGGAGCACATAGGACCTGGGCAACCTCTGTCTTTACATGTCACCTGCCCATCCAGACACCCACACTCCTGGCACGGATTGCTTGGGTTAGAAAACTCCTCCCCTTCTAGGAAGATCTGGTCCTGGTACAAACACTCTAGTAAAAAGATGAAGGATATATTGCATTTCAGTGATATGGTGCCTAATGTAAAAGCAGAAATTTTGAGGAACCAAAACATAGCTATCTGGAAGTTAAGTACAACTCATGATTCATGTAATAAAACAACATATATGATCAGCAAGCTATTTTCTGTAAGTGAACCTCTAGTCCTGTCCACCATGCTCACCTGGGCATTTGGCGCAACACTGCCCGGGTTCCGTCTCGGGATTGGAGCACAATACAGGCGGGCACACAATAGGGGAGCACTGGACTGTACCATCCTGAAAACAAATGAATGCACCATATAAGAAAGATAAATCCTTATTCCCAAAAGCATTTTTGTAATACTAACAGTCAACTCCCAGAGTAGGTGAAATTGTTAACAATCATAAGAGATAAGTTCAAATTTATACAAGCTGATTAATGTATTTATTATAGTAATGCACAGTAAGAAGGAAAATAGAGGCTTCATGTCTTCAGAGTCTCTATAGCTCTTTAATGCATGCACACATGGGCTAACCTGGCACATACAATCCTGGCATGGGTTATCGGGATCTGTGAAGATCTGTCCATTGTTGTACCCTCTCTGGTTGTAGCTGCAGGTGTCACAAACAGGACAACATTCACCTATGAAAATAAGGAACCCAAAGATAGCTTTACTAGCTTGCAGATGGTCCTGTGCCAAGATAGTGGTGGCACTACAGATAACAATATGTGCTGTGATGGGAGTGTGTTAGGTCAGATATATGTAAGGGTTGTAAGAGCTTTGTATGTGCGTTTTGAATTGAATCCTAAAAATTACTGAATTGAATCCTAAAAATTACTGAACGCCAATGGAATGATTGGCAATGAAGTAACATGAGGGAGGAGTGATGAGAAAGAAAAAAGCCCTGGCAGCGACATTTATTAAGGACTGTAGAGACAGTAAGGGTTCTGGAGCCACCAGTTAAGAGAAAGTTACAGAAATAAATCTGGAAATTATAAGAGTGTGAACAAGTTTCTTAGAGGCATCTTGAGTAAGAAAGGGGTGAATATGGGCAATGTTTTTAAGGTGATAATGACAGGATTTGGCAGACTGAATATGGGTATAAAGGTGAAGCCGCAGCTGGTGATATTACCAAGACAGCACGGATAGGCTGATGTGCACACTATAAACTTGCAGGAAGATTTAAAGTGGAGGATTTATTTCATATTGAGGGAACATAAGAAGCTCAGTTTTAGAGAGCTTGAAATTGAGAAAGTGTGAAGACATATGACAGGCTGTTGGTGTCTAGTCTAGATGGTCATGAAAGATCAGGAAGGTGAAAGTATCAGCTCAAATCATTCAGAATGTGCTGTGTAAAAGTATAACTGTGCAGAGAGTGTTATGGGAGATCACAGAGAGTGCTGTAACAAGGCTCTGGAGTGAATGTTGGGACAGAGTGCTAACTGTGTATAGATAATGTGTGCAGGCGGAGTGTGACCTGTGTATAGACAGTGTGTGCAGGCAGAGTGTCAACTGTGTATAGACAGTGTGTGCAGGCAGAGTGTCAACTGTGTATGGACAGTGTGTGCAGACAGAGTGTCAACTGTGTTGACAGAATATGTTGGCAAACCACAGGTAGTAGAGTGAGTTTTTAGGGAGCACTGGTTGTAGAGTGAGTTCTATGAGAACATTGGCTGTAGAGTGCGTTCAATGGGAGCACTGGCTGTAGAGTGAGTTCCATGGGAGTACTGGTTGTAAAGTGAGTTTTTAGGGAGCACTGGTTGTAGAGTGAGTTCTATGAGAACATTGGCTGTAGAGTGCGTTCAACTGGAGCACTGGCTGTAGAGTGAGTTCTATGAGAGCACTGGCTGTATTGTTAGTTCTATGAAAGCCCTGGTTGTAGAGTGAGTTCTATGGGAGCACTGGCTATAGAGTGAGTTATATGGGAGCACTGGCTATAGAGTGAGTTCTATGGGAGCATTGGCTCTAGAGTGAGTTCTATGGGAGCATTGGCTCTAGAGTGAGTTTTTAGGGAGCACTGGTTGTAGAGTGAGTTCTATGAGAGCACTGGCTGTAGAGTAAGTTCTATGAAAGCCTTGGCTGTAGAGTGAGTTATGAGAGCACCGACTGAAGACTGAGTTCCATGAGAGCATTAGCTGTAGAGTGAGTTCTATGAGAACCCTGGATATAGAGTGAGTTCTATGAAAGCCTTGGTTGAAGAGTGAGTTCTTATGGAGCACTGGCTGTAAAGTGAGTTCTATGAAAGCCCTGGCTGTAGAGTGAGTTCTATGAAAGCACTGGCTGTAGAGTGAGTTATATGAAAGCACTGGCTGTAGAGTGCATTATGGTTGTTTGTTAAAGTGCTGACAATTCAGGGGGTCAAAATATTTTGTCAAAACATTAGTTCTGCATATCATTCACAGTTCCAAGGATGCAGAGAGTATTATGTAAAAACAGAATAGATTAACACCAATAGAAAGTGGTGTGTAGATAAAAATCACTTATCGTTAATTAGTATAAGACAGCTTCCCCTCAGGATTTTCCAGAATGTATCCTGCACATAAAATTTGGCCAAACAGGAATATAGAGGATATAGCTGACTACCTACAGATGAAAAACAAAGTAATACAATAGTGTAATACAGTTATAGCACATATTAATGCGCACCAGATAAGAATTCACTCATGAGATTTAGGAGTATAATGTCGTCTCAGGGTGCCTCCCTTAGGGGTTTGGAGGGTATATCCAAGGATCCTTCTCCTCTGGTATAATCACCACCGCAGAATGGAATATAGAACCCAGGTAATAGGTAAAAAAATGCTAAGATTTATTATGCCAATGAAAAATAAAATTTAAATATATGCGAGGTCCTACGCGTTTCAGCTTAACAATAGCCTTCCTAAATCTCTTGAGTGCATTCTGATCTGATGCACATTAATATGTGCTATAACTGTATTACACTATTGTATTACTTTGTTTTTCATCTGTAGGTAGTCAGCTATATCCTCTATATTCCTGTTTGGCCATGTATTATGTAAACTCTGTGCAGTCAGTGTGCAAGACTGGTGAAGCATCATGTTAGTATCTAGACTGTGTCATTGTCAGTTTTAGCTGTTCAAGGTTCACTCACGTTCATTCCTAGTTGGATGAAGACATGCAATTGGGGGGCACTGGCTGACTCCACACACTGTGTCTCCGTTCAAACATGCACAGGTGCTGCAGGGGTCACTCTTGGGCTCCCACTCCACTCCTTCTAAAAACTCTTCTCCATCCTGAACGCAGACTGAGAGAAAGATTAAGGCAAGAGTGTGGGTAAAGCAAATGTAATATAATAAAGTGACAAACAAAATAGGGTGATATGAGTCCAAGACAGACATATGAAACAGCCTAATCAAATGTATACTATACAATGCATCCAAGGAGTAACGGATCAGAAATGGCATTTATTGCCAAAAATAGCAGTAAATAAGTATCAAGGCAATAGTGTATTTCAAAGCAATGAAAGGACACCGCAGGCACCATAACGCCTTCAACTAACTGAAGTCGTTATCGTGCCTGGTGTCCACGGGTGCCAGGTCTTGCATTATCATTTAGCAGATATATTCTAATTTGTGCAGGCCAGGCCCCAAATGACAAAAGGGTGGAACTATGCTCAATTTCACATTATACCATGGGTAGCAGGCATTGTAGGCTGAGAGAGTCAATTGAGCTCTCTCAGCTAATCACTACCCTATCTCTGGTATGAATTGGTATAGCGTGAAGTGAAGCATAGATCAACTCTGCTATATTGTAATTGGAGGCCGGTAGTAGTATACAGCACGCACAATATCTGTATATAAATAATAATATAGAAACCATAGAATACAAAATATATTTTTGCAGAATGTTGTTTGAATCATACAGAAAAAAAATAAACCACATGAAGAATTTCAGTACAGCACTTTTCTGTAGCCTGTTCGCTCTACCCATACTATTTTGGATTTCTATATAGAAGTGGGCAAGTTAGGTACTGGTGCTGTCTATTGCACCTTGCACTGGGTTAGTTGATTATTTTGTATCACAATACCTTTAATTTAATATTGCAAAAAGTATTAGAGTTTATTTTTAAAATTCATAATAATTAAATTCTTGTCTGTCCTAATATAAAATTAATTCCACAGTTGTCACGTAACAAAGTTACTTCTTTTGACAATACACATCAATTTGCCATTCAAAATGTTTGTGCTGAATGAGCCATATGATTTTTTACACTATACCATGCTATTTGTTACCTGTTTGTGATTTGTATTTTTATATATGCACATTGAGCTATGTCACACTCACTTTTGCAGATTGGACAACAACGATCTGGGTCTCTGACCGGGTTAGGACAGGCTATTGGAGGGCAGGTCTCCTCTGTACAACGCACATTCCCTTTCTAAGTGAAACAAGATAGAGATATCATTTTAGCTATAGCAATGTTTATAATTCATTGCAGTGGTTTCCACGTTCTCAAGGCATACCAATGGCCCATGTTTTGACAGTATTCTTACTAGTACAGAACTGAATAATACACTTATTAATATAATACACTTTATGGATGTGTTGTTTAAACCTTACCATCATTTCATTAAACTCTGGTTTCTACTATGCCAAACACCATCTATACTCTGTTGAGCTGATGAAGTAGTGTAACATGTTCAGCGCATGAAGGTCCATTTATTTTTATCTTTATATCCTCTGTTGCACATCTACACTGAGCTGTGCTATGGCTCCAGGGTAGTGCATACCAAAAATGCTTACCTATTTTCTTATTAAAAATACTGTCACATTGGTCACATTGGTTAGTGAGCTAAAACAAAGGAGGTTCACATATAAATAGTGCTAAAACAGCACCAAGCCGAGTGATAATTCAGCCAGTCTTACACATTAAGCACTTCTGCTATATTTTACCCCGTCATTATCAATGGTCATGTATTTAGGCACACACACTTTTAATGGGCATTATTTATAGATCTGAGAAACTTTAGTAAAATGCCCACATTGTGCTAAATCAGAGTTGTGGTGAGCAAACAGAAAAGTATAACCACACCATTTTGGGCAAGCGATACAGCCTGGGTGGTGCTGGTGATGGAGTGCTCACCGTGCATGTGCATTTTAGACATGGACTGTGTCCTGGGGGCCGGAATGTCTGTCCGTCAGAGTACAACTTCCTCTCAAAGTCACAAACTACAGAGACAAAAATAATATATTCAGCACAAAAAAATGATAAATAATTCTAGAATTCCCATCTTCAATCTGCTTTCTTTCTTGCTGCCCCAACATGCATTATTTTCTAATTTCTTCTCCATTCTGTATCTTGGCTTATCGTAGGGCACTACAGGGAATCTATGAACCCTCTAGCAGAAGCCTTCACATTGTGAAAGGTAACCAGAAAATACACAGTAAAACATCTATTTTTTTATAACTATTAAGTGGGCATTACATAGTTATGTGTTTATAAGTTTAGAATACCTGTAATGTCACTTTGAAAAGTGTTCGCAAGTATTTCTGTTTCTTTAATCAGTGTATAGTATCTGCGAGAACCTCAGAACCTATCCCCAGGGCTACATTTACATGTTAGGAGACTGTAGGCTCGGGCTTAGGATAAAAGGGGTTATATTTTAAGAAAGGTTAATGTCAGAGTTAGTTCAATAAGCTGTAGTTGTTCTGGTGACTATAGTGTCCCTTTAAAGAACTCACTTTCCTATGTCTTCTGTTGTCCAATCACCAATACATCGCATCATTGGCAACCGGGTTAATGGGATGTGCAAGGCCCTAAGGAGGCATCAACAGATACATGACCCACGTAACTAGTGTCGCCCATAAAGGGTGGGTCTGCCTGGAAAAGGGTCGGGTCAACCCACTGACAGGTCCCCAGCATTCAGTACTAAGCAGGGAGCACTGCTGAAGTTATACCTGCATATTTCTAGTGCCCACTCCATAACACCAGAGCATCTAATAATGTGTTTGCACTATGCTGCCTAGGGACAGCTGGACAGGACCACAAAATTAGACCCCTCCTGTCGAAAGTGGGACTGTTGGGAGATCTGGTCACCCCTCCATGAGTTTGTGTTTAGCAGCAGTAGCAGTTATATAGTGTGTTATTTAGTGTGTATCACCCATTTGCTGTTTTTCCTGAGAGGCTGATAGTGGGCAGACAGGAAGTGATTCCATATACCTCCTGTCCAGTCTCACACACAGACACTCTATAACGGTTTCTGCAGCTCTGCTATAAAGCATAGGAGGACACTGACCTAGGCTCCTGGTACATGTCTCTTCCCACCAGCCCACCTAAGCTCTAGAAAGGCACATAAGTGCTGAAAGCAGGTGCCTCTAACATGAAAGGTGCTTGTAGGCAGATACCTACTGTGCCTAAAGTGAACTCTGTCTCTATGCCATGTCATTCATGCATTCTATCCATCATTATCTAGATTTCTTTACTCAGCCTGTTCAGCTAGTGCTTATCTCTTCCTATTTGTCACACCACAATACCCTCTCCTCCTGGAATCACCCCATAAAGTCACTGCACAGTTTTAACATCTTGCCTTCACAGCTTGGGCAGCACTGTCCATTGACTTTTCCTGGGTGACTGCACTTTGCAGTGGGACATCGCCTGTCCAGGTGATCACATGACACTTCCCCAGACTACAAATGTCAAACAAGAACAAGAGAACGTTAGATGTGAAGAGATACATTCTGTTTTTGCATTGCATATGTAGAGCTGCAAGAAAATGACCAATAATTCCTGGAAGTAGGTGTTATGTTAAAAGGGAATCAACACTTCTCTGATAATTACACCATTAAATAGAACTTTGAAAATCATCTATAATCTTTTTTATCTGATGCTCAGTTTTTTCTAATTTTATATGAAAGATTTTAAAATGCAATGCTATCCAGTTCAGACAAGTCACAGCAAGGGCACACAATGCAAATGAAGAGGTGATATAGAAACATTGCTTCACTTCTCTGCTCTGTATGTTTTCTCAGAGCGGAGGTCGAGGTGCCAAGGGCATAGTATAATAGTGAGTGATTATTATTATTATTACTGGTATTTATATAGCTCCAGCATATTCTGTAGCGCTTTACAATATTATCAAAGGAATGAGACAATTACAAAAACTTACAGGAATAGGTTGAAGAGGGCCCTGCTCAAATGAACTTACAGTCTATAGGAGGTGGGGCGTAAAACACAACAGGACAGTAGTAAGTTGTAAAGATGGGGGCATCCAGGAAATTCACAATTCTAAAGTTCGAATGGCAAAACAATTTGGCATCGTACAGAGCCATTCAGAATGCAAAATCTGGACAGTGTTACATTATTTAACAATGTACAGATTTTGCATTGTAAACTCCAAATGAACCTGAATTGGGTTTAAATTTCAGTCGGACTAAATGCCATTGAATGACTGAAATCCAGACCCAAATGCTTAATTTAAAAAAAAAAAATCTGAACTATTTGGCTATTGGCAGGACTAGAAGTCAGCAGGCAAATATCTAAAAATGCCAGGTGCTGTGAGGGTTAATTTAGTGGTGTTTGGCCAGTGCTTGCTAGTCAGCTGCCACATTAAATATGTTAAATAAATACATCAATAAAAAGGGCTATGAACCCTACATTACTAAAAGAAAGGTTTTAAACTTCCCTTATTTCTGTGCCAGTAAGTGTGCACGGCTCACATCCTGCATGTGCTTAATCCCTTATACCAGCATGACAGTGTCTGGTTTTAGTCAAAATATACATCCTTTAGCTCACTTGAATCCAAACAAGCAGTTTACTTGAATTATATCCCATAAATCATAAATGTATGCGTCTTGGTGTAATATTTAGTTAGTCCTCTTCTATATAGGATGGAATGTTACCATCTTTGGCGTGATCTTAGTGCACTGTTTAGGTAACTTAGCTAGAGGTGGGTAGAAGGGGGATCTTAATCTTACCGAACATGTACAGCTCAGACAAGGGTCATGGGCAGCAGTGAAAACCTCTCCTTCAGCGAACATCTGGGAATTAAATTCACAGCCCTCGCACCTGTCGCAGAGAGAGAATGGAGGCATAGTTACAATCAAGAAAAATAAAAGGAAAATGCTTCTTATTAGATCAGATAGGAAGCAGCAATCAGTCTGAATGGGGATGAAAAAAAACAGAAACAATGTCAGAGTCTAGAGGTGCTGTTTCCTTAAAACAAAACTGGGTTCTAACGTATATATTGTAAAAAAAAAAAGTCATGTACCAAGGTGTCTCCAAGGTATTTCTGCATAGGGGTAAATAATTAAAATAGCATATTTCTATTTTATCTTTGCATGTATTTTTTGTTTTTATTTGTCCATGCATATTTCCTATAAGAATCCTTAGGCACTTGCCAAGAATGGATTTTTTATTTCATTTTTTAAACACCTTACTTGACATACATGAAAATAGTTTAAAACTGTTTTTTTTATTAATAATTTTATAATAAGGTGCAAAAAAAATTTAAAATACATTAAGCATAGACATAACAACAAGTCTAGATGACAAGGCAGTGTAGGTAGAAAACAAAACAGGAATACTAATTAGCAAACAGCTTAAAGAATGTAACCAAATTAACTGTACCTTATGTATCATCTCAAGAATGTGTAATAAGGTTACTTTATTATTTTTATACATTTTATGTACTTAAGAAATAATAAAACATATACTTAAAAAATGGTCAGGCATAGGTGAAAGGAATAGAGGGTGGGTGGTGTGTAAAGCCATGGAAAAGGCGTGCAGGAGTTCAAGAAAGGGAGAGAACATGAGTGGACATGGCAAAACAAAAAGATGGACTGGAGTGTATAATTGCGAGGATTGTTCAATAGAATTTTTGTTTGAAATCTGGCAATGAAAAAGTAAAATAAATTAAAGCTGTAGAACTTGAGCGAGAGAGTCATAAAGTTCAAGAATGTAATCTATATTATTTACAAATGTATTCAATTGTTTGTACCGGATACCAACCCTGTTTATGAATGTTGTACTAGACAGCGTACAGTTCTTTCCACCAAAGATATTTTTTAACCGATTTCCTTATTTTACTTGTGTTTTGCGACACCACTCTGTGCATTATCAGTTTCCAGAAACTTCTTCATCAACAAATCCAGTGCATTTTAAAATATGTTTTAGGATGTGCAGGTTGTCTTAGATTTATTCAAATGGATATATATACCAACAATGAATACATGAATGCATTTTACATACAAGAGACTGGCTGTATATACCCTGTGAGAGGCTTCTCATTGAGCCCGTGCAGTGCTAGTATGATCTGCAGTCTGAGAAGGAGTCAAAGAGGTAAGCGAATGCGTCAGCAGGCACGCGCAAGTAGTTTGCGACTGTCACTACCGTTATATTAGGGGAACTAACATTAGTAGGAAGAAACCTCCCTGGCTTCTAACTAACCTACAAATTCAATTATATAATCACTCAAGAGATAATAAAAGAGCCCCTAATGAGCAGCTGTCGAACAGAATTTCTATTCTACAGGATAGGATTAATGAATTATTAATAATGAAAGTCAGTAAAACACTTGAAAGAGTAAAAGCAACTTTTTATTATAGAGGCAATAGAGCAGACAAATATATTAACCAACAGACTCAAGAAAGAAATTAAACCAAAAAAAACTCTAAAATAATATATAGAGGTGAGACTTGCTTATCTCCAGAGAGAATAGGAAAGGCCTTCAATGATTACTACTATTCATTATATAATCCTCATAATCAATCAGACCCAGAAGATTATTTTAAAAATAAGATTTTACCAAAGATCTCAGAATCCCAATTGAAAGAATTGAATGCCCCAACCTCCTTACATGAAATATACACTCGGATAGAGACTTTGAAGCCAAGTAAAGCACCAGGACCAGATGGATTCACAGGGACCTTTTATAGACTATTAAAAAAGAAATATCCCCATACTTAGAGACTACTTTTAATGAATTTATATTAAAATCTAAAATCCCACTGGAAATGTTTAACGGCAATATTGTCCCAATATTAAAACCTGGTAAGAACCTAGAGAAAGTAGAGAGCTTTCAGCCGATCTCGCTCTTAAATGCAGACATCAAGGTATATGCGGGAATACTGGCTGATAAAGTCAAACAAGTAGTCACCCATATAATACATAGAGACTAGGTGGGATTTTTTCTGAGACGACTTTCTACAAATCATATAAGAAATATGATAGGGATACTGGAACAGGCTAGAAAGGAAGGTATACCCATGCTGACCCTGTCATTGGATGCAGAAAAAGCATTCAACAGGGTCAGCTGGGCTTTTGCCAGAGAGTCCCTAGTATCATTCGGATTCTCGGGTGAGATCCTTAGCGCTGTAATGGCCCTATACAGTGACCCCCAAGGTCGAACTGTGGGTCCTGGAATTAAGTCTAAATGGTTTGGAATTTCCAATGGTACACGCCAGGGTTGTCCTTTATCACCATTATTGTATATATTATCGATTGAACCCCTGGCAGTAGATATAAGATCTAATCATGGCATAAAAGGACTTGGAGAAAATAATAACCAAAAAATCAAGTTATATGCTGATGATGTATTGATAACTATTCAGAAACCCGAGGACTCCATTGACCAAGTGGTTGATACTATCAGAAACTATAGCAACTTCTCTAATTATAAGATAAATAACGAAAAATCCACAGCG
Source organism: Pelobates cultripes (assembly GCA_933207985.1). Taxonomy (NCBI): domain Eukaryota; kingdom Metazoa; phylum Chordata; class Amphibia; order Anura; family Pelobatidae; genus Pelobates; species Pelobates cultripes. The sequence continues at coordinate 146,647,572 of OW240914.1, read as the reverse complement.
TTATATTTAAATAAATCTCAAAATAATATTGATAGTATAGAAAATAAATATGGATTTAAACAAGCTAAAAGTTATTTTAATTATCTGGGTATAAAAATCTCCAAAAACCCAAAGAAATGGATAGATAATAATATTCTTCCTCTAATTAAAGAAACAAATCTTAATCTAAAGAAATGGAAAACTCTGGAAATCTCCTGGTCAGGGAAAATAAATACACTAAAAGCATATATTCTACCAAAATTCTCGTATATTATGAAAATGATTCCTATTAAGATCCCAGACAATTGGTTACAATTAATTCAAACATCATTTACCAAATTTATCTGGGCAGGTAAAAAATCCAGAATTAAAAAAGATATTATGTCTAGGAAAAACGATGAAGGTGGCATGAGTATTCCAATTATCCAAGACATTGCACAAGCTAATTTATTAGCGCATGTCTTAGTGATAAATAAGGAAGACTCTATAAATGAAAACTGGTATAAAAGTGAACATATTATGACCTCGGGAGACAGGGATTACAGAACTCTTTTATGGTCAATCGATAAAGAAACAAATCGTATTAAAAATTCTAAATCGTTGATACTCCAACAAACTTTTCCCACCTGGTCTCCATTTAAAAAAAAAATTGGGCTAAAAAAGAAGATAATCCCCGGCATAAATTTAAGCATATTGGCAGATATAATGACAGATATAAATTTAGAAATCTGGACCATGTGAGGTATAAAAACGCTATCTAATCTTTTGATAGGAAACAGAATAAAATCTTACGAACAACTCCAAACTATATCCTAACGACTGGCTCAAGTATTTCAGGGTAAAATCCTTTTTAAATAAATTTTTAAGATTTAACCCTCTTGATCCAGCAGTTAAGATTCTCGCAGAATTATATGAGCAGTCAGACTATACTCACTTGACTAATAAATGTCAAAAAATAATTTACAAGACTCAGAGTAAATCAATCCCCTCTGCAATTACGGTATTTATCGGCGTATAACACGCACCGGCGTATAACACGCACCTCATTTTAAGAGGGAAATTTCAGGGAAAAAAAACTTAAAGGACCACTATAGTGCCAGGAAAACATACTCCCACTATAGTGCCCTGAGGGTGCCCCCACCCTCAGGGACCCCCTCCCGCCGGGCTCTGGAGAGAGGAAGGGGTTAAACACTTACCTTTCTCCAGCGCCGGGCGGGGAGCTGTACTCCTCCTCTCCTCCTTGCTCGCGACGTCATCGGCTGAATGCGCACGCGCATTCAGCCGGTCGCATGGGAAAGCATTTACAATGCTTTCCTATGGACGCTTGCGTGCTCTCACTGTGATTTTCACAGTGAGAAGCACACAAGCGCCTCTAGCGGCTGTCAATGAGACAACCACTAGAGGCTCTGGAGGCTGGATTAACCCTCAGTATAAACATAGCAGTTTCTCTAGAGGGACCTGGCACCCAGACCACTTCATAAAGCTGAAGTGGTCTGGGTGCCTAGAGTGTTCCTTTAAATTTCAAATAAAGAACTTCCCTTCCTCCCCCTCTTCTTACTCCCCTTCCCCCTCTTACCCCCTTCTTACTCCCCCTCCCCCTCTTCTTACCCCCCTTTCTTACTCCCTCCTTCTTACCCCTTCTTACTCCCCCTCTTCTTACCCCCTTTCTTACTCCCTACCCCTCCCCTCTTCTTACTTCCCCCTCCCCTCTTACTCCCCCCCTCTTCTTGCCTCTTCTTACCCCTCCCTCTTGCACCCCCCTCCCCCCTTTCTTGCCCCCACCCCTCTTTCTTACTCCCCCACTCTTCTTACCCCCCTCCTTTCTTACTCCCCCCTCCCCCTCTTCTTACTTCCCCTTCCCCCTCTTACCCCCTTCTTACTCCCCCTCCCCCTCTTCTTACCTCCCTTTCTTACTCCCCCCTCCCCCTATCTTGGCTTCCCACTCCCCCCTTCTTACTCCCCACTCCTCTATTCACCCCTTCTTACCCACCTCCCTGTGGCGTGGCTGAGCAGCTCTGCTGTCAGCGGTGGCGGCGGTGATAGGAAGGTGCACGCTCTGTGTGCACCTTCCTGTCAGTCCGACCGGGTACAAGAAACAGAAACTCCTGTTCCACGCGGAACAGGAGTTTCTGTTTCCTGTACCCGGTCGGACTGACAGGAAGGTGCACACTGAGCATGCACCTTCCTATCACTCCGGCCGGCCACCGCGGACAGCAGAGCGGCTCAGCCACGCTACAGGGGAGGTGAGTACCAACTGCAGCCGCCTGAGCGCTCTTGACAGAGCGCTCAGGCGGCTGCAGTATTTAAAGGGCCGGCGTATAACACGCACCCACAATTTCTCCCCTATTTTCAGGGAGAAAAAGTGCGTGTTATACGCCGATAAATATGGTACTAAATGGAATCACGATCTGGCTAAAGATATAACTATGAAAGAATGGAATAACTCCCTCACCACGTTATACAAAGTTTGTCATTGTCTAAATATACATGAAACTCATTACAAAATATTAAACAGATGGTATAGTACCCCCTACAAAATAACTAAAATGTACCCCACAGCTCCACCTAACTGTTGGAGAAATGAATTAATTGAAGACTTCAAACATATTTGGTGGGATTGTCCGAAAATTAGACCTTTATGGGAAGAACTACGTGAATACTTATCATTTTTACTGGAAACAAAGATTAAGTTAACTCCAAGTATGGCTCTATTACATATGGATATGACTGCAATCAATAAAAAAATCAAGACCTATTATTTTTCACATCTTAAGGGCTGTGAAAAATTCAATAGCCAGGAACTGGAAATCTACTAAGGTAGACAACTGGTCTAAGATTCATGCTCAAAGCATTATTCAATGTAAAATGGAAAGGGCCATCACTAATTTTGCATTAAATAAGGGACATTACTACACCTACTGGGATAAATGGATTAAAAAATTGGACCCTGAACAATTAAGTTTTCTTCTTTACCCTCTCTTTTCTTAGTGAGTTTTTCCGGATTTTCTTTTCTAGCCATATGATTTCCATTCATTTGTGGAAATATATGGGCCCCCCTTCTTGAGCCTGATAGGGGAATTTTTCTTTTCTTTAATTAATTAATTAATTTATTTATTTTTTCTTTGTTCCACAGCAAACCGAGCAAATGTCTGTCCAAATGTTTGTATGTCTGTCTTATATTTGATTGTTTAATAAAATTGTAATAGTGTTAAATAAACAAAAGAATGAAACAGAAATTAAGCAGATAAGGATAGAGAGAAAAAGAGAAACTGAATAATACATATGATGATTTGGTATTTGATAAATTCATCTATGATTACTCAAGAAATGAAACAACAAATACCATATTCTGATATTTAAAAATAAAAATTTTAAAAAGAAAAAATGTCACCCCCTCCCTCCTTTTCTGTCTCCTTCCCCACTTTCCCTCCCCTTGCTAGCTCAGATTGTGCAGATATGTGCTCTATGAGAAGCCGTGATTGGACCACGCAAGGTCCTGGCCGACGTCAGAAAGGGGTGAGGAAGTCAGCACTGAGAGAAAGTAGTATAATAAGTGGGGCAGATATTGTCTACCACTGTGGTTGCTAGTTAGGGAGAGATAAATCACTGCGCTATGGGTGTTTTAGCCCTCCAACGTATTTGGAAACAATAAATATTGTGAAACACATGTGATAGTTAAAATATACCCTTTATTGGAATTAATAAATAAAATACTGTCTAACAACTGTATGTGGAAATACAGCGATGGAGTACTCTAGAGTATCAATGCTAAAGAGAAAACCATAACCATACACCATGAAAAAAAGAAGAAATGGAACTAAAAAAATACAACACATTTACTCTCATTTATACACTCATGCACACATGCTTCCAGTGGACCCCCAGCCCACCTGGTACATTACAATTTTTTCGCACCATTAAGTGACAGCATGTTGGCATTTGGCATCAGGACCTTTGGAAGATAGTTGATTATACTGCTGCACACTATCTGCACCATAACATTTGGTCCTTTTATGCCACTTTCTATAACACTGGCTAACTCCACTCCAATCATGGGCGTCCACAGAGGGGGGCAAGGGGGGGCACTTGCCCCCCCCTGGATTTTTCAGCTTGTTCTGATATTTTTCGTGTGAGATTTAAAATGAACTGCAATACCAGTGCCGGCCAGTAGGTGGCGCTGTGTATGGAGAGACAGGGATAGGAAGCTGCATCTTATCCCTGCTTCTCTCTGCTGATTGAAACCGCAGGGAAACAACACATGCAGCCAGAGACAGCCTACAGATCAGGTAAGTGAGGGATGGGGGGAGGGTTTGAGAGGGGGGGCAGCAGCAGATAGATTTAAAGGTGCAAGCCCATAGATTTAGGGGGGCAGCAGCAGCCTGATTTAAAGGGCAGCCCATAGATTTGGGGAGGGGGGCAGCAGCCTATAGATTTGAGGGCAGCAGCAGCCTTTAGATTTGCGGGCAGCAGCCCATAGATTTGGGGAGGGGGCAGCAGCCCATAGATTTGGGGAGTGGGGCAGCAGCCCATAGATTTGGGGGCAGCAGCCCATAGATTTGGTGGGGCAGCAGCCCATAGATTTGGTGGGGCAGCAGCCCATAGATTTGGGGAGGGGGCAGCAGCCCATAGATTTGGGGCAGCAGCCCATGATAAAGGTGTCTAGATTTGGGGCAGCAGCCCATAGATTTGGGGAGGAGCAAGGCAGCCCATAGATTTGGGGGGGACAGCAGCCCATAGATTTGGGGAGGGGGGCAGCAGCCCATAGATTTGGGGAGGGGGGCAGCAGCCCATAGATTTTAGGGGGCAGCAGCCTATATATTTGGGGAGGGGGGCAGCAGCCTATAGATATGTAGAAATGAACAGGAAGGGTCAGCAAGGAGCTGGAAGGTAAAGCAGCACAAAGGTAAAATAGAAGGAGCAGAAAGGGTCAGAAATGAGCTGGAAGGGGCAGAAGGAGCACAAACATAAAGTAGGAGAATGAGCAGGAAGGGCCTGCAAGGAGCAGGAAGGAGCACAAAGGGACAGCAAGGAGCACAAAGGTAAAGGAGCAGAAAGAATCAGAAGGAGCACAAAGGTAAAGTAGGAGAAAGAGCAGAAAGGGACAGCAAGGAGAACAAAGGTAAAGTAGAAAAGGGAGCAGAAAGGAACAGCAAGGAGCAGAAAGGGATCAGAATGAGAAAGGAGCAGAAGGGCGCAAAATAAGCAGAAAGTAGCAGAAAGGTAAAAGAGCAGAAGGGGCCAAGGATAGAAAACAGTGTCAGAAGAAAAAAAAAGACTGCCAAATGAAGGAGAGGAAAAGGAGATTGGAGCAGGAAGGACAAATGAAGTGAACCCTCCACTTTATTCTGGACACCACATCATAAGGCTTTGGTACCTGGGCCTGGCAGGGAAACGCTGGACCTTCTCATCTCCAAAGGTAAAAAAATATCGGTGTTAATGTGTTCACTTTTATTTACTGAGTGTCAGGAAGCACAGAGTGCCGTTGGGTAGGGGTGTTGCTGATTGGCTAGAGCGGTCAGCTGGCACTCTAAGCCAATCAGTAGCTCCCCATTCATAAAAAAGTAAAAATATTTTATGAACCGGGAACTAGCGATTGGCTTAGAGCGTCAACTGACCACTCTAGCCAATCAGCGGCACCCATGCCTGACGTCAATCTGCACTTCCTGACACTCTGTTTCAGAAGCCAAATACCACTGAGCGACCTGGAGCTGGAGGAAGCCTTTGGGGTTAAACCATTTGAGAGCGATTTAACCCTTAAAGGAAAGCGAGCACCCAGGGGCTTCCTGGCATCATAGCATTTTCATTTAGGTGAAGTTGTTATGGTGACCAGAAATGTCCTTTAATTTGCTTAAAGGAACACTATAGTGTCAGGAATACAAACATATATTCCTGACACCATAGTTGTGAAAACGCTATTCACCCTGGCTTTATGTGATAATGGCTATGCCCCTTCCCTTTCATGACACTGTCAAAAAGGTACCAAGCATGGATGTCATTACAATTATGCCCCCCCCTGGAAAAATTCCTGCGGACGCCCATGACTCCAATATATATCACATGTACTGGCATTTCACTATTTTCTATTCATCTGGGCTGCCTAGACTCAGAATTTCCAGTTACATGGGTCTTATCTTACCAATGATAATATATTTTAAATGTGTTATATTTTTTAGTTCCATATCTTCATGGTGTATGGTTATGGTTTTCTCTTCTGCATTGATCTTCTAGAGTACTCCATCACTGTATTTCCACATACAGTTGTTAGACACTATTTCATTTATTAATTCCAATAAAGGTTATATTTGAACTATCACAGGTGTTTCACAATATTTATTGTTTCTGAGAGAAAGTAGGAATTGGATTTCTTGCAGGTTGGAGAGGCATTTTAAACAGAAAAGGTATCCCCCCTAGCGGGTTGGAGTATCCTTTAATAATCTACATTCCACAAATACCACCAGGATTCATACAAATACACACAAGTTGGGTACTTGACCATTATTGTTTATGTAGCTTTGTTATACAAATTGTATGTCTACATTAATTATATTTCAGATATAGGACATTGCACTATCTGTGATATTGTATTCCCCTATTATGAAGATTAAAAAAATTAACAAATAAATAAAAACGTAATATTGTGTAAATGAATGTATAAAATTATATATTTAGGCATCCCTGGCCAGTAAGTTATAACTTTTAAATTAATGTTGAATGTTTTTAAACAAACAGAATAATCCGGTTTATTCCCAGCACTGCCCAGGCACACACTGCTAAAGAGGAGAAGAAACAGAAGCAATGTTTCCTTTCTATTTTCCATATGTGTTTCCGGTGCTGACTGACAAGTGCAGAGAGGACAACATAGATTAAGGAGTCCGGTTGCATATATTTACATTTTTTATTATTTTTCACGCAACACAAATACGCATTTGTTAAATATACGCAATAAGAAAATGTAGTATTAAACATCCTGGGAAGTAGCAATAATTAAAGGGACACTATAGTCACCAGAACAATTACAGCTTATTGTATTTGTTCTGGTGAGTATAATCATTACCTTCAGGCTTTTTGCTGTAAACACTGTCTTTTCAGAGAAAATGCAGTGTTTACATTACAGCCTAGTGATAACCTAACTGGCCACTCCTCAGAGGGATGCGAGAGGTGCTTCCTGAGGCAGTGCTGCACAGTGTGCAGAACTGCCATTCAGTGCCTCCACCCTCTGCATGCAGACAATTAACTTTTCTCATAGAGATGCATTGATTCAATGCATCTCTATGAGGAGATGCTGATTGGCCAGGGCTGTGTTCGGTTTGTGCTGGCTCTGCCTCCTTGACAGTCTCAGTTAATCCTATGGGAAAGCATTGGTTGGCAGAGCCAGCAGCTGTAGACTTGACCAAAAGTAAGATTTTATTATATTTAGGGAGGCAATGGGAGCCAGGGGTGCTAGAAGATGTTTTAATACATGTTTGTGTTCCTGACCCTATAGTGTTCCTATATACTGTAATGTCTGTAATTGTTGGCTTTCTCTGCACTGAAAGTATCAACAATTAGATACAAAATGTTGTAAAGGATGCTTAAATGGACACAATAATGGAGCATTCTAGCGATTTACATATGTTGGTATAGCAATGGGAGATATTAATTACAAAACTGCCCTAAATACAGAAATACAGATTGCCCAGTTAACCCTAAAATGCCACCATTCTGTAGTGAACAAAGGTATGTTGCAGCCAGAGATGTAAAATATATGAGATGGAGTACAAGGATTAACAGGTTAGTTTGGATCTCACCTAGGACAGCATTCCCCAGGTTTTCGGACAGGATTTCTGCACATCGTTGGGGGACATGGTATGGGATCACACTGAACATTTCCATTCTAAGGCATAAAAAGAACAAAACATTAAGAACAAACCACTAAACCAAATTAAAAAATATGGACTTGCATGTCCTACACATTACACACACACACAGTGTTGCTGTGTAAAAACATGCATATGCATAAATTACATAGGTTGGGCAAAATTATGGAAGCTCCACGTGAGAAAGAATTATAACTTTTAAGTTATTTAATCACAATAACAAAACCATGTACATGTAATCAATAATATGCTGATTATTTATTATAAAGTATCAGCTATAAAAGAGGTCTGACAATTAGTAGTGTGACTTGTTAGTTTTCATAACAACAGAAAGATTATGTCTGTAAGCATCCGTTAAACATAGTGGAGGATCCATAATGATTCAGGATACCATCTCCTAGATGTGATCAATTCCAATGAGTGCTCACATAACAGCCAATATTAGGTCATTTTAAAAGGACCAGGTGCACACATTGTACCTTCATTACATATTACAGGATGATAATATTACCAAATACTATGTACAACATATTCAGTTAACCGAAGTGAATTTAAAGTCTGCCCAAATACACTGTGCTAGCTGGGTCCAAGAACAAAATGTTGTCCCTTGCCTAGTAAATTTCCCACTACTCTCCACTATGCCCCCTCCTTAAACTTTCCCACAGATTTTGTTATACCCTATAACCCACCCAATTACTTGCCCTTCATCTGTTTCCCCCAATTCTTTACCATGCGTATTATTTCCCCTAATTCACTGCTTCCAAGACATTTTCCATATTAATTTATTGTCTCAGCCATTTACAAAGAATCCATTATGCTTCTTTATATACATTTTTTTGTGAAGACTGGTGAAAAATCACTAGCTATGGTGAAGAATCACTACATACAGTTCTTGACACATTTATTGTATCGATTTTAGTTTTTATTTCAAGGTCTGAAAAATATCCCAAGTCAAGGGGTTCCTTTATTCGTCATCAATACAACTACAACCTAACTTCTCACCAGCCTGACATTGTTCTTCATCTTTTCAATTTGTTTTCCATTTAATATTCAAAGCGAGGAGTGGTCTGTTTGTGCAAACATTGATCTCTAGATCTGTGCATTTTCAACTTTATTTTTAACTGTTATACAATGGATGACCATAATGACAATGTAAGACAAACAACTCAGTACAATGATACAACATTTCACAGAACAGTAATTATAAAGTCAAAGTAAGGACTTAAAAAAACATGCAGCAGCATGCAATCACATATAACACGGTAAACAAACCTCGCAGGTACAGCGGGTGCATGAGTCAGAACTTCTAACAGCCTGTCCATTTAGATAACTGCGGCCATGATACAAACAACCTAAGTAAAAAGTCTGTATTAATACATGGAAAACATTGAAATCATACAAAGAGAGCATTAAAGGGACACTCCAGGCACCCAGACCCCTTCTGCCCATTTGAGTGGTCTGGGTGCCAACTCCCACTAACCCTGCAAGTGTAATTATTGCAGTTTTTTATAATTACATTGCAGGGTTAATTCCACCTCTAGTGGCTGTCTACTAGACAGCCACTAGAGGGCACTTCCTCCTTCATAGCACAGGAAACCTGTGCTAGAGCGTCAATGGACGTCCTCACGCTGTGTGAGAACCTCCAGCGTCGCTCATTTCCCCATAGGAAAGCATTGAAAAGCATTTTCAATGCTTTCCTATGGGGAGCTCTAATGAGCATGCAACGGCCGACGCAATCTCAGGGAGGAGCGGCGGCGGAGGAAGAAGCAGCGACGTGGGACATGTCGCTGCCTCTGGTAAGTTACTGAAGGGGTTTTCACCCCTTCAGCAACCGAGGATTGGGGGGTGGGAGGGAGAGGGGACCTGCAGTGCCAGGAAAACGGATTGTTTTCCTGGCAATGGAGTTTCACTTTAAGAGTACAAATAAGAGGTGAAGGTGTAGTGTGGAAGGATATAACAACACAGGGAACTGAATGTGAGAATTTTTATTTATTGATTGATTCACAATTAGGGTTATTCACTAGTCAGGATTTCAGGAATTCAAAGTGAATTTCAAATTTAAGGCCATAATTGTCACACTGGAAGCACAACTAACTTTGTTTTAATATTATGACCTTAAATTTGAAATTCATTTTGGTTTCTCGATAATTCTCACTTTAGTGAACAACCTTGTGAGTGCTGATCACATTTGTCTGCTTAATGATTAATTCCCTAATCTATACATTGACCTAAAATGTAATAAAGACTATGCCCCCTTTAATCTCTCCCTCTAATCTCTTTTCCACTCTTAATGTATTCATTTAATTCTCTCTGTCTCATATTTCTCTGTTTCTGCTTTTTCTTATTTCCACTCTCTACCCAGTCTTCAAATTCTCTCTCCTTTAGTTTCAGTTTCTTTATTCATCATCTCTCTCATCCTTTTTTCTTATCCAGTTTTTCAAGTTCTTCTTTTTTTATTCTTTCCCTCCAATTCTTAGAAATGTCTTGCCCCCGATTACTACATTTCTGCTGGTTTTGCAGATACTGGTGTTTAATCATTTATCTCTTTTTTTTTTTTGTCTTCTTCCCATACTCTCATCCATCTATACCATTCCTATGTGTCTCTGTATCCCTCCTCCTACTAAATTTCAAACCACCCCCTGGTGTCTTTACTAAGTATTTCAGCCTTTGCCTGATGTTTCCAGCTCCCTCTAGTATCTTAAAATTCTCAAGTTCTCTGAAACAGCACTGGGCCTAGTGTAAACATTATCTCTAAAGCCTTTGTCTCTTCTTCCACTGTTTTAATAATCTAGTGCCTAAGTGTCTCAGTCCTCCCAGAGCATTTAAAACCTCTCCTCATTTTCTCCCTAGTACCTCAAATAACCAGTGCTCTCATCCATAAGACTGTTTTACTTCTCCCCACTTTCTCATCTAACAGTGTCTCACATTGCTATCCATTGCCTCAACTTCACAGTGTGTTACACAACCAGAGTTTCAATCTCACCCCTCCATATTGTCTTATACCCCATGTCTACCACTTCTTTCAAAATCCACTCACATCCTCTTGGGTGTTTAATGGAAAATCATTAATTCACTCTAAGTGGCCCATTGCTTGGCCCTAAGACAAATAACAACCACACTCAGTCATGCAACACTGACAAGGTGTTAGGGGAAGATGCTGTAAGAATATAAAAGGATAGTAGGATATCTGAGGCTATAAGTGTTCTTGGAGAACCGTCTAAGGATATTAAATGCCAAGAAGCAATATGGAAGGATATATTCAGACAGGGAGCATTGTGTGAGAGTACAGACTGATGAGAACTATGAGGATACAGCAAGCAGTGTAATTGTATACTTTATGATGAGACAGGATCAAAGAGCAATACAAAGTTAGACTGGGTTTCTTACCATCACAAACAGGGCAGCAGGTTCCTGGCTTGGCCGATACTGGGTTCCGACACAAAGAGGCACAATGACGCTTTCTACATTGAATGCTGCCCTCCTGTTTGAGCAAGAGATTAAAATATGAAAGAAGATTGGGTTTTATGATCTAAGGGCCATAGTGAATTTTTGGGAGAAATACAGAATAAATGTATAGTATGAGTTATATGATACTGTAAGGTAAGGACAGCAGTTGAATGTATTGAAATTGGCAGGAAGACTAGTAAATCAGCTTGTATTGTACCAAACAACGGCAGCTTTGACATGGTTCTCCCTGAGGTTTCCACTCTTCCCCGTGTTTGCGCCTGGAAATACCATCAATGCAGCCTGGGAGCACAGAATGGAAGAGAGGCCAATTTAATAGTTTCTCTTAATATATAATTGTTTTTATAAATGCATAAAAAATGATGAATATGTAAACAATTGAACAGTACAACCCCTCAATATTAAGATTTTAAGAAAATCTATTTTCTAAAATAAAATGTTTTGTCTTCTAAATCATTGAAACTGACTGATAATCCTCTTGAATAAAAACAAAGGCTTTTGAAAGACCATAGGCCAACAAATCATCTATTTTTGAATACTAATAATGATCTTAAATCAATATTCCCTAATTTCCAGGGGAATATCCATAATAGAACAGGTTACAGACCGTCAAAACGTACAACTCCCTTTTCAAACAATGACACTATAATCTAGTTTATCTATTGCCTTTATATAGTTATCTCTGTTATTAATAAATGAGACTCAGTATTGCTAATGATTGACAGGCTGTATAAGAATCTAGACCACGCTAGAGAGGTTCTTAGAGATCAGACCACACTTCTGTTAGTAAAACAAGCCTTTCACACTAATCAAAGACAACTGTTAGACAAATAATGAGTAGGAAGAGAGTCAGCAAAACAACTTTATGTGCTTTAAAAATACCAAGGAACATTGAAAGACCTCTGGATAAAATGGCAGATATTGAACAAAATTATGAACAGTCATTACTCACACTCTCTCCTAGTAAGCAGACGAATCTCCATTTTTCTCACAGTATAATAGGTATTAATATACGTTATTAAATAAACTTGATTTTACAATGTCTGACTTCTGTATTAGAAATAAAACTGCTTTAAAAGCATGAGAAAATCTCAATTGTGGTTCTAAGAGAGCATTCTAAAAACAGGGACACAGCTGTCCTTAAATTAATAGTCATACTGTTACTGTGAATCAATAGGTCACCTGCCTTGACATCGCTTGCAGCATTCACCAGGAACTTCCTCCTGCAGAGTACAACTCAGCTCAGGACAAGTCACTCGTACACAATGTACACTACCATCCTGAGAATAAAAAAACAAAACAAAAAAAAAGACAGGAATACTACTTTTCATGAAGACAAACAGAGATATCTGTTTTGTATACGGTAAATTTGTTCTGACTGGTGGGTCATCTTATCAGTAGATAGCAGAAGGAATTATGCAGTGGTGTAACTATCAGCGACATGGTGAGAAAATAAGGATTCTCATGAAAAGAAAAAAACAATGAGCTTTTTATGTGGTATAAAAAAAAAATTAAGAAATTCTATCACACTGAAATCTAACAGGAGAATGGATGTAAGACGTATGACACCCATAAATTAGGTGAGGGAAACAATTTTATATGCTCTACGGCAGGAGAACATTTCAACTAAATTAGTTTAGGCTTAAAGGGACACTATAGTCACCCAGACCACTTCAGCTCAATGAAGTGGTCTGGGTGCCAGGTTCCTCAGAAAAACTGCTAAGTTTACATTTCAGGGTTAAGACAGCCTCTAGTGGCTGTCTTCTGGACAGCCACTAGAGGCGCATCTGCGACGCTGGAGGCATATTATGCCTCCATCACGCAGAGCATCCATAGGGATGATGTCATGAGGACAGTCTCCATAAGCCAAATGTTTCTTCGGTATATGTCATCATACCTGTTAATAAATGCTTTCCTATAGACACTTTAAATGCACGCATGGCACTTGCCGCCCATGTGCATTCGGCTCCGCTGACGTCAGACGTGGGAGCTGACGTCGGCGGGGGAGGAGAGGTCACCAGCGCCAAGGGAGCCCGTTGCAGGAATAAGGTAAGCTGTTAAAACCCCTTCAGCCCAGCGGGAGGGGGACCCTGTGGGTGGGGGCACCCTCAGGGCACTATAGTGTGAGGAAAACTGCTTTGTTTTCCTGACACTATAGTGATCCTTTAAATAAAATGTATACAAGGGTGATGTATTTATGTAAGAAACTTTTCAAATCTGTCAAATTCAGTTTCAAAACTCAGAGAGAATAACAATGACAACAAAATCTCTTTCTAATCTGAGCAAATATAGAAAAATTTTGTTAACAAAAGTGACAGAGCAGTAACCTATTTTGGACATTGAGCAACTCTGAGACACTACAACCAGGAGCCGTACATACAAATAAATGGTAGTCATCTTCCATAATTATCTTTATACATGAAAGAACACATAGAAGATCAAAAAGAATAATGGCAGAATCAGATTTGCAGGTAATAGAAGGAAACGGAAACAAGTGTTATGAGACACTGATACTGAGATCCAAATTCATGAACTTTGCGCAACAACCCAAATGAGGTAAGCCATCAAATATCAAGAGATTTCACTGGCACATACTGAGGAGTACATAGCATCCTGAGAGAAAGATTATGATAATGAACAGAGACTGTTCCTTTATTTTTTTTGCCACTTGAAACTATCCATTGAGAATACAGAGAGACTAGTAGGATAATACAAATGAACACATGATTCTGCATAATACAGCACATTTAGTGGAAACACACAGTATAGAGCTAATAATTTATGCTTAGACTTACCCGACACACGCAGCTATCACAAGGATTGCCATTTCCTCGGAATGTGACTCCATTGGGAATAATATCCCCATGCAGGTCACAGGCAGTACAATCTGAGCAGCAAGAACCTCGTTTGACACCGTGAGTACAGGAATGTGGACAACGAACAGAGTCAGTGCACCGCACTTCACCATCCTGAAACAGAAATAGACAGTCAGATGATGCAAGTGACCATAGATCATGTTACCTTGTGACTTGGAGAATGTTTTTCTTAAGGTACTAAATATTTGGAATGCTATTAAAATTAGGTGTAGTTCAAACATACTGATTTTGAAGCCAAAGAGTAAGAATGAGTCTGTCTACATTTTACTGTTACCCACCTGACAATTGCAGTGAAGACAGCCATCTGTGGAAGTCAAATTCTTGCCAGGTAACAATGGACGCCCTTCAAACTCACACACTAGGAGGAACAAAGTGAACAACATGTGGATGATGTCATGAGGACAGTCTCCATAAGCCAAATGTTTCTTCTGTATATGTCATCATACCTGTGCTCAGAGGGACAGAGACCAGAGTCTATTGATCCCTTCCTTAAGCATCACTAGAGGTTGGAATCATTGATTCTACAAGTCTCAGCACAGAGTGATTTTCAACCTGCTCAAACGGGCTATTACATAATTAACGTGTCTTCATATAGTTTAAAGGGACACTGTAGAAACTACCACATTTCCTATTATTGTACTGGTGATAGTGCCTAGTGTACCCTGGTACTGTCCTCACATTAAAGGACCACTCTAGGCACCCAGACCACTTCAGCTTAATGAAGTGGTCTGGATGCCAGGTCCTTCTAGGGTTAACCCATTTTTTTATAAACATAGCAGTTTCAGAGAAACTGCTATGTTTATAAATGGGTTAAGCCTTCCCCCTAATCCTCTAGTGGCTGTCTCATTGACAGCCACTAGAGGCGCTTGCGTGCTTCTCACTGTGATTTTCACAGTGAGAGCACGCAAGCGTCCATAGGAAAGCATTGTAAATGCTTTCCTATGCGACGGGCTGAATGCGCGCGCAGCGCTTGCCGCGCGTGCGCATTCAGCCCAGGAGGAGGAACGGAGGAGGAGAGGAAGCAGAGAGCTCCCCGCCCAGCGCTGGAAAAAGGTAAGTTTTTAACCCTTTCCTCCTTCCAGAGCCGGGCGGGAGGGGGACCCTGAGGGTGGGGGCACCCTCAGGGCACTATAGTGCCAGGAAAACGAGTATGTTTTCCTGGCACTATAGTGGTCCTTTAAGTTTTAAACATTTTTAAGCAGTTCAGTACTGAATAGGGGTTTCTGACTATCCACAGCCAAGTACTCATTGGAGGTATGGCTAAGGCAGAGATTATATTCTTCCATAGTCATACCAATTTCTAATAGGCTGAAAATAGTCAGTTGCCACTCTCAGCCAGTCAGTTGACAATCACTGCTGCCCATTGCTGATCAGGCTAATGCTTCCTCGTTAACACAAGCAGCATAGAGGGGATGGGCTGCTGGGGACTCGTGTTTAGCATTAAACCATTAAAAATGGTAAAACACTGAATGAAAGGATATGGTGCAAGGCGATTCTAGACACTATAACCAATTTATTGAGAAGAAGCAGTTACAGAGCCTACCTTGTCCTTTATAATAGTAAGCTTAATGAAATTTTGGGGGTTTGCTACTGTCATTTTTACTTATCAGATCTACTCTCACAGCCTGCTTGCATATCTTTAAAAAATTAATATAGAATAGATGTGTCAGAGCTGTCCTAATTCACTTAGTACAAACATTTGCATCAGTCACACAGATGTCATACTAAAATTCATTGTTTACCATATGGGGAATACTATACCTGGGCAAGTGGGGCAGCATTGACCTGGGGTGGATATGGGTTTGGTGCATGGAAGTACAGGGCATTGAATAGGCAAGCATCGTACTAGGTTATTCTGAAAAATAATGTTTTTAAAAAGATCATATGATTACATAAACCAGCTAGCAGTAATAAAGGCAAACATAATTAAGCATAAAGAAGAATTCTATGATAAAATTGTAGAAGTATAACTGTTATCAGAAACACTCATTTAGTTGTCAGGCTGATGGTTCCAATTTTAGAATTTGCTTCAAAACTGCTCTTTGTACATAACACCAAACCTGTGCTGTGGAGCACCAGCATGCTATAATTAAGTGTACCTGTCACTGCAATGGAGTGAGATAAAAGGCTCACAAATGTGCTTTTCCTAAGCATGACAAGACGTTATTTTCTCTAAGTATGGTTTTAGAAGATCATATTATTAACATTATATCATAACACTAGTTGCTAATGTGAGATAATATATGCATTATTCGGTCTGAGACTGTACATGTATCTGACTACCGTCGATCTATCCGAATAAAATTCTTGTTACAAAACTTTCTGTCAATGATCAATTCCAGATATATCTCAACAAGTCCTACTACCTACCAAGTCATTTCTTATGGTGTCAGTGAGCTGTTGAGTATCTAAGAATCAGTACATTGTGTGTCACATATAGTACGTGGATAACTCACCAAACAAGAACAATTCACACACGGGTTGCTTTGTGACAGGAAAAAGTCTCTATTTTTATATGTCAAACCTTCGTACTCACAGCCTGAAAATACAAATGTATTATTATTATTGATGTGCACATTGTTCTTAATATTATTTTTGTTTTAAATAGAAAGTTGTATTTCTACAGACATTAGGTTAATGGTTATTCAACTTAAATCTGTAGGTGTACCTGTGGAGCGTGAAAACGTAATGAATGGCACTGTAGCTATGTACATATTTTTACAGGTTAAGATAAAAATAGCCTATTCAGGGCACGATTTGAGTGTTTTCACTAAAAAACAGCCATAAACTGTTGCTATTTACAGTTAGTAGATATTAGCGGCTACAAAAGGCTGTCAGTTTTCCAACCTTATCACTAAATTTTACTCGCTAACCTCTACTGTCTGCTCGCACACATACCGTCATTTGCATATCAATTACTTGCATGTAAAGCACTGAAATGTACACGGTGGAGTGAAGCAGAGCTGGAGGAGAGAGTAGAGTGCTGTCCTTTAGGAGAGAGCAAGAGACAGATATGTGAGGTAGAGGTTACTCTGGGAGGCCATAAGCTTTCCTAAAGAGATGGGTTTTGAGGCACTTTTTAAATGATTTAAGACTAGGGGAGAGATGAATGGTCATAGGCAGGCTATTTCAAAGGAAAGGAGCCACCCGCAAGAAGTCCTGCAAGCGTGAGTTGGCCGTACGGGTGCAAACAGCGAACAGGAGAAGGTCATGAGCAGATCGGAGAGACCAAGAAGAGGCATACCTGCGGATCAGTGACGAGATATAGGAGGGGCTAGAATTGGTCAGTGCTTTATAGGTGTGGGTTAGTACCTTGAATTGACTCATATAGGATACAGGAAGCCAATGTATGTTGTTAGACCCCAATCTATCTTTTGGCCTCCACATAGAAAAACTTGCATCTAAACTTTATCCAAAACTAGGTGCCCTGTATAAAAACAAATCCTGCCTAAGCCCTACAGTAAAGGAAAAGATTGTACAACAAATGATGATGCCAATCATTGATTATAGGGATGTAGTATATGCACCTGCACCGCAAACCCACCTTAATAAACTTTATTATTATTATTGTGTTATTTATATAGCACTATCAAATTCCGCAGCGCTTTACAATGGATGGACGAACAGACATGTAGTTGTAACCAGACAAGTTGGACACACAGGAACAGAGGTGTTGAGGGCCCTGCTCAATGAGCTTACATGCTAGAGGGAGTGGGGTAAAATGACACAAAAAGGTAAGGATAGTATTAGACTAGTAACAGTTGCAGAAGAGGAATCAGTCTTGAGCTATTAACAGTTTAATTAATACGCTTTTATGAAGAAGTGGGTTTTTAATACATTTTGCCACTTTGTGCTACAATGTAATTACATGACCCACCATTATGACATGTTAAAAGAACTAAACTGGCTATCGCTGGAATCCAGACACATCCTTCATCTTTCCAGCCTTGTGTTTAAGAGCTTTTCTGGAAAGCTCCCACCCTACCTGAGCAGAATGCTCTCCCAGGCTTTACCACCTCCTATAACCTCCACTCCAGTACCAGCACTCTACTTAGTCTACCTCAATAAAAAAAGAAAGCAGACCGATTCTCCTTTTCCTACAGAGCACCGCAATCATTGAACGACCTCCCGCACATTTTCAAATCTTCCTGAGGCCTAAAATCCCCTCCATATATCTCAAAACAGAATGCACCTGTCATGGTTGATTATATATTTTCTACCTGTTCTATTGTGATGGAATTTCGGTGAAATGTAAATTTAGTAGGCTGAGATTTCCACGTGGCATATGTGTTTGTTGTATCAGTTAGTTAGTTACACGTAGCTAAGATACTGTCATCAATGTACTGAGCATGTGCAGGAATGCAGGGACTGAAATCACATTCCTTTCTCCTTTGTTTCAGATGAGCCATGTGGTCTGCCCATATAAGGAAATCCAAATCCTGTCCACTGATTGGTTAAGGGTATGTGCGGGTGGAGCTATAAATGGGAGGAGTTATAGTTCTATAAAAAGCATGTACTCCATGTGTTCGCCCTGAAGACCTGTTTTGGAACATTAGTTCATCTGAGACCCGATCGGTATGTTAATAAAGACCTCTTACTTCCTGAAAACCTGCATCCATCTCTCTGTGTCTGGCTTCTGCAAGTTTACTCGGTTACATCTTTGGTGCATTGGGTCCGGGAACCTCATCGCTCGGAAGCTGGCGCAGAGATTTGAGACGGTAAACTTTTTACCAACGTTCTCTACGGCAGCACACCTGAACTTCTGCGTGGACATCCCTTCATCTCGGCGCCACTGGGCTGCTTCGCCCAGAAGATCATCGGTCTTTACGTAGTAAGTACCGGGGTGCCCCGTTGATGAGTGTGAGCCCAGGTTCAGGAACGAAGCGATAACACTGATACCATTAGAGCGGTAGGCCCACAAGGGTTTTTATATTTGGAACAGGTTATTGGATTGCCCCCTTCCTTTGGAGGGAAGAAGCGAAAGCACATCGCTTATCTGGAAATTAGACGCTCTGTAGTCAGCCCGTCTAATATAGGTGGTTTGGGTCAGGCTAAATCTTGGTGTAAATAGTTTATGCCGGAAACTGGTGTCCTGTCTTGACTAGCGTGTCTAGGTGTAAATTTCGATTGCTAGGTCAGGGAGGCCGGCGAGACTAAGCAGATTCTGGTGTACATTCCGCTAGTTCTGCTAGTTCTCAACCTATCCTGGCTAAGTGTGCCCTGTTGTAAATTCAGCCACTAGCCTATTGATAGAGTAGATAGACTAAATGGGTACTGTTGTAAATTCCGCCCACTAGTTCGCTATATGTGGTGCTTGGGCAGCGTAGACTAAATGAATCCTGGTGTAAATAGTTTGATAGTTTTCAAGGTGCTGGCCAATTAGAATAGTTGGGATTATTGTAAATGTTGTTAAATATACTGTAGTTGGTGAATTGGTGAATTGTATGTCCTGCTAGAAAGCTTGAGCTCTGCCGTCTGGTGGGAGTGTAAATTGTGTGTATACTGTATAATAGCGCACGGTATTATAACCATTAACATGTACTAAAACTACTGAAATTGTGTAAAAATTATTAAAAACTGTTGTCTTATGTTATATGTGTAACACCATAACTGTTACTAACTGATCTGTGACTTTAAAACTGTATTATAACCACTTGCTAACCGTACCATAACCACTGATTGTAAAGATGAGGTTACTAGAATGTGATATAGTCGGTTAGTTAAAAGTTGATTTATAATGTGGATAATTGTAGGGTTTGATTTATAGTTACAGAGATAAGTATCTAGTGTTTGGTAAATCTTTGTGAGTGAGACGTTGTGATATCAATGTATGTACGAGAATTCTCTGCGTGTTTTCGTGTGTGTCTGTTTGGCCTAGCAACTGTGCCACGTGATGCTGTTGCCAGGGAAACAAGTGTGATCGTTGGAAGTGTGTTTGGGGTATTGTGTTTCTTTGTATTAGACGCTCCGTTGCCAGTATGGGTGCGTCAGACTCAAAGATTGTTGATCCCTTGTCGTGTATGTTGAACAACTTTGCAAAGGGATATAAAGTTTGTGATTTTGGGGTGAAATTATCCCCAAAGCGTTTGACTACATTATGTAGTAGAGAGTGGCCTATCTTGGTGACTGCATGGCCTCCACGTGGTAGTCTTGATCTAACTCTAGTACACCGTGTGCATGCGGCTGTATCTAGTCGGACTGAATTCTATGATCAGTTTCCGTATATTGATTGTTGGAAACAGATTGTGGAAGAATTGCCTAAATGGATTAAGGTATGCCACGAGGAGCAATGTCGCCTCATGGTGGCCATGACTCGCCTGTCCATCAGGGCCGCAACCCCGCCCATTTTAGACTCTCCCTCTGAGACTAAACTTCCCTCCCCATCCCCTTACTCCTCCTCTAAGGTTAGAGGAGGTGCTGCTAGCGTTGCCACTCCCCCTTCCCCATTGCCCCTGCCCACTCATTCATCTAGTTTAGAGCCCAGCCCACTTGCCCTGAGTCCTCCCCTTCCGGTACCTACCTCCACTAGTTCTATATATCCGGAATTAACATCACTTCTGGTTCCTGGTCAGGCTCCTCCCAGCCCGGCCCGCAACATCCTGTTGACTGAACTTCCGCCCGGTAAAATTAACCCGCCTCATTCTCCTTACCTTACTACCCCTAGACTGGAACTTACTACAAAACAGCCTTGACGAAGTCCTATATTAACCCGACAGATGACTGGTACCCTTCAACCCAGACATTACCAAATGCCCCTCCGACTTACACCGGGCCCAACACACGTTGACAAAAATGGCCAAATACAACGGGCAGATCCAGTGTTTGTCTATGTCCCCTTTACCACAACTGATCTATTCGATTGGAAAACTCATAACTCTTCGTATACCGACAAACCTCAAGTCATGACAGATTTGGTTACCTCTATTATACAAACACACAATCCCACCTGGGCCGATTGCCAGCAATTATTATTAACTTTATTTAATTGTGAGGAAAGGACCTGGATTAATCAAGCGGCTATTAAAATGCTTGAGGAAACGGCCCGTACTCAAAATCAGGCCAATTCTGCTGCATGAGCTGCAGCCCATTATCCAAATGTTGACCCAAATTGGAATGTGAATGGTGTTGACATGCCCCAATTAAGGGCTTATCGGGAAGCCATTATTGCTGGCATGAAGGCAGGAGGGAAGAAGGCAATCAATGTGTCAAAGACGGCTGAGGTGTTGCAAAAGGTTGATGAGTCACCTAGTGCCTTTTATGAAAGATTATTGGAGTCATATAGATTGTATTCTCCTCTTAATCCAAAGGCCCCTGAGAATTCTCGAATGATTAACTCAGCATCTGTCAGCCAGGCCCAAGGTGATATTAAAAGAAAATTGCAAAAGTTAGAGGGATTTGTAGGGATGTCCATATCACAGCTAATGGAGATCGCAAATAAAGTATATAAGAATAGGGAAACTGAGATAAAGCGGGAGGAAGAACGTAAAATGAGGAAGAAGGCAGATATGCTAGCGGTAGTTATCACAAGTGTAGAAAGAAAGGGAAGGGAGGTGAATAAAGGAGTTGAGAATAGGCTGAGTAAGGGACCTTTAAGTAGGAATCAATGTGCATATTGTAGAGAGGAAGGACATTGGAAGAATGAGTGTCCACAGAGAGAGCATTATGAAAATAATAGACAAGGAGAGAGAAGAGTACGGGAGGTTATAGTGGTAGTTATAGAGGAAGAGGAAGTTTTGGAGGGAACGGTGGGAATAGTAGAGGGAGTGTTCAAGGAGATAGATATTATCCACCTACTCAGAGACCAAGAGATAGAGAGGATAGAGATTTTGTGGGTCTGGCTGACACTATCATGGAAGTCTATTGATACCGACCGGGCTCCATCCCCCTTGACCGAGCAGAGCCTATGGTCGATGTAGCAATAGGGGGAAAGAGAAGTTCTTTCATGATTGACACTGGTGCTGAACATTCCATGGTGACTAAACTGGTGGCTCCGCCTTCAGGAAAAACTATAACTGTTATAGGAGCTACTGGGAGAAGCGCAGCTAGACCGATTCTTAAAAGTCGCACTTTTGCATTCTGGGAGGCCATTTTGTGAAGCACCAGTTCCTATATATGCCAGAGTGTCCAATTCAACTTCTAGGATGAGATCTATTATCGAAGCTTCAAGCCCAGATAACTTTTCTACCCAATGGATCAACGTCTATGAGGTTTAATGGATTACCAGGCATAATGGCGGTATCGGTGCCAAGGGAAGAAGAATGGCGCTTCTACTCCATAATGACAAGTGTAAACCCTAAGAGTGATGAACCTTTATTTGACATTCCAGGAGTATGGGCAGAGAATAATCCACCTGGGTTTGCTCATAATATTCCACCTATACATATTGAACTAAAGCTTGGGGCCTATCATGTGAGCCTACGTCAGTATCATATACCTCAAAAGGCTAAGAAAAACATACAGACCTACTTGGATAAGTTCGTAAGGTATGGCATCCTAAAATTCTGTACTTCCCCCTGGAACACTCCATTATTACCTGTTCAGAAACCAGGATCAGATGAATATCGTCCTGTACAAGATTTGAGAGCAGTTAATGATGCAGTAGTTAATATACACCCAGTTGTACCCAACCCTTATAATCTGCTTGCTTTGATACCAGGTGGGGCAACCTACTTCACAGTTCTAGATCTTAAGGATGCTTTCTTTTGCCTTCAGATTGCTGCTGAGAGTCAGTGTATCTTTGCTTTCCAATGGGAAGATGCTGTTACAGGTTCAAAGCGTCAGATGACCTGGACCAGACTACCTCAAGGGTTCAAGAATTCACATTCCCTATTTGGATCTGCATTAAGCCAGGATTTGCAAGATTTCAAGTCCATCCCAGGAGAATGTGTATTGCTTCAATACGTGGATGATCTTTTGATAGCGGCTGTTACTAAAGAGATTTGCCAACAAGCAACTTATGATTTGCTTCACAGTCTATGGAGAGCAGGATACAAGGTATCAAGGAAGAAAGCGCAATTGTGCCAGTCAACTGTTAAATATTTAGGATTCCATATTTCCGAAGGTCAAAGAATAATGGGACCTGAAAGAAAAGAAGCAGTGTGTCGGATATCTATACCTAAGAATAGAAGACAAGTGTGAGAATTCTTAGGAGCAGCAGGATTCTGTAGGATATGGATTCCTAATTATGCGATACTGGCAAAACCTCTATATAAAGCTGTGAAAGGCACAGAATATGACCCCTTTTTGTGGACCTCTGAACAACGGAAGGCATTTGAGGATGTTAAGAAAGCACTTTTGAGTGCCCCAGCCCTAGGTCTACCATATCACACGCATCCTTTCTATCTGTACGTACATGAGCAAAGAAGAATGGCTGTGGGAGTATTAGCTCAGTATTTGGGATCATGGCAAAGACCTGTAGCTTATATGTCCAAACAGTTGGATGCAATGGCCAGTGGTCTTCCACCTTGTCTGTGAGCAGTGGCCACCACTGCCCTGTTGGTAGCAGAAGCTGACAAGCTCACATTGGGTCAGGAACTCTATGTGCGAGTACCCCATGCAGTACAGACCCTATTGGATTATAAAGGAAATCATTGGTTTAGCAACAGTCGAATGACCAAATATCAAGCTATGTTATGTGAAAATCCAAGAATACACCTCGAAACTGTCAATAATTTGAATCCAGCTACCCTTCTGCCTCAGACTACTGAAAGTCAACATGATTGTTTGGAGATAATGGATGAAGTGTTTTCAAGCAGGCCTGATCTTCATGATTTCCCCATCCAGAATCCGGACATACAGTATTATACGGATGGTAGTAGTTATGTGAAAGAAGGTATACGTTATGCAGGGTATGCGGTAACAACCTTAGACAAGGTGATAGAAGCACGGCCACTGTCGAAAGGGACATCAGCACAGAAGGCGGAACTGATTGCATTAACAAGGGCCTTGCAATTAGCTGAAGGGTTGAGAGTGAATATTTACACAGATTCGAAATATGCTTTTCTAACCACCCATGCCCATGGAGCATTGTATAAAGAAAGGGGATTGTTGAATTCAGAAGGGAAAGAAATCAAGTATGCAGCATAAATACTACAACTACTAGAGGTGGTATGGGAACTGAAGGAAGTCAGTATTATACATTGCAGGGCACATCTGAAAGGTGATATTGATGTAGTAAAAGGAAATCGCATGGCCGATAGTGCAGCAAAACATGCCGCTGAATCCGGGCGAGAGGAATATGTGGGGTATGTTGCTGCCCTTGTGCCGGCACCTCTGTCTCAATGGACTCCGATATTTACAACCCAAGAGATGGAGTGGTTGAAGACTGAAGCTGGGAAATACTTGGAGAATAATTGGTATCAGTTAGAAGATGGAAGAATAGTTATTCCGACATCTCTGGCTATAGAGATTGTTCAGAACTTCCATAATGGTACACATTCAGGAAGAGATAGTATGGAAGAATCTCTCAGGAAACATTTCTACATACCAAGATTATCCAATCTTACTCAAGCTATTGTTCGAAGATGTGTTTTGTGTGCTCGAAACAATGCAAGACAAGGCCCTGTCAAACCCCCTGGAGGTTAATATATGGGAGGACTCCCAATGTCAGATTTGCAAATAGACTACACTGTAATGCCTAAATCTGGGGGATATCGTTACTTGTTGGTAGCTGTGTTTACCTACTCAGGTTGGGTAGAAGCTTGTCCAACTCGTACAGAAAAGGCAGGAGAAGTTGTACGATTTCTGTTGCGAAAAGTTATACCCAGATATGGACTTCCGTGTTCTATCGGATCAGACAATGGTCCAGCCTTTATCCATCAGTGTTCACAACAATTGACTCATGTGCTTGGTATTAAGTGGAAACTTCATACAGCATATAGACCTTACAGAGTTCTGGAAAGGTGGAAAGGATGAACAGAACAATAAAAACCCAATTGGCTAAAATGTGTCAGGAAACTCAGCTCAAGTGGAATGTCCTTTTGCCAATAGCTCTGTTGCAGATACGTAGTACTTCTACCAGAAGAATGGGTCTGTCTCCCTTTGAAATCGTGTATGGGCATCCACCTCCCATATTCAGTAATCGAAGGGGGGACTTGAATCAGTTGGGTGAAGGAATTACTCGGCAGCAGGTTGTAGAGTTGGTAAAACTATGGAGGAAGTACAGAAATGGGTGCAACATATATCCACCTGTTCATTCCTATCAACCGGGAGATCAAGTGTGGATAAAAGAATGGAATATCGTTCCATTAGGTCCAAAGTGGAGGGGTCCTTATGTTGTTCTTTTATCTACTCCAACAGCTGTAAAGGTGGCAGAAGTGACTCCGTGGATTCATTATTCTAGGGTTAAACCAGCGGCAGATTCTTGGCAAGCTATTCCAGATTCTGAAAATCCTTGCAAGATCCGGTTAAAGCGGGTAACTCAGTCGGAGTGAGAAATAATACGAGGAGATATTGGGATATCTTAGTTGAAAGTAACAACAGATATCAGCAAGTAGGTGTTTTGACGGCCATAATAAAGCCTGACCACCTACCTACGTGTTATAGCCAGAGTGTCTCGAAGGGACCTCTGTGAAGAAAAGTGAGGATCGGAAGAACGACAATTCTTGCAGCCCTCACAATCGGGATGCTGAGGTGCCGTCGCACGGTCGAAGAGTAGAAATGAGGACTTCTGAAATAATATGTTATATTATGTGTTTAGGCATTTTTGTGATTTTTCAGGAAGGTAAAGGTGAGGACATACAGAGTTGTGTTAGCTGCATTAAGACTACGAAAACAGGTAACCAAATATCCCAAACTCTCATTTGTCACTCACAGTATGAGTGTAGGGGATCTGTATCTAAGTGTAGATATTTAGATATAGATTACAGTGTGTGCAAACCAATATCAGGAGAGCCTAAATGTTTTGATCCCCAATTCCAACCCCGTACAATTTGGTTGGTAATTCGGAACAGTAACTCCCAGGGGAACTTGATAAATAGGACTGTGATGAATAAAATACATTCTACGAACATACTACTATTTGATGCATGTAAGGCGATCTCTGGTAGTGGAAAAACTTGGAATGTATGTGGTAATCTTAAATGGGAACGAACATATGGGTTTAATGATAAATATTTATGTCCCAGTAAAAGATCTACTGATCCTGATTGCCCAAATAGGGATTTTAATTTTTGTCCATGTTGGTCTTGTGTAGGGTGGGCGACCTGGGGAAAAACAGTGGATCAAGATATGATTATCCAAAGGTTGCCCACTACACCACACTGTAAGTCTATGGAATGTAATCCTGTCCATATGACCATCTCTAATCCACAACATTTTATTGATACGTTTGGAAATCTATTTGGGTTCCAAATATATGGCACAGGAGTAGATCCAGGGACCATAATATATGTAGGACTTGAAACTGAGACGATAGCAACTCAAACTCATCAGGTTTTTCATTCCTTCTATGAGGAGATGGGTGTTGAGGATAAAATTACCCATAATGTTAAGAACCTATTTATTGATTTGCCTGAGAGTATTGCGGGTAGTCTTAATGTAACTAATTGCTTTGTATGTGGAGGTACTAATATGGGAGACCAGTGGCCATGGGAGACAAAGGAAGTATGGTACCCTGGTTCTGAGACAGATGAACAACAAATACTTTCTCAGTCTGATCATCAAGTAAGTACTAAAGGTAAATCAGAGTGGCGGTTAAAAACCTCTATTATAGGTCATGTATGTTTAGCCAGGAAAGGGCCATTGTATACCACACCTGTTGGTGAGTTAATATGTCTAGGACAGAAAGCCTATAATGCCGATACTAAAGATACTACTTGGTGGTCAGCTTCAAATGTCTCAGAGCCTACTAATCCGTTTGCCAATTACACCCATTTAAAAGAGGTATGGTTTGACTTATCTGCTACATCCAATTGGAAAGCCCCAGCGAATTTATATTGGATCTGTGGTAAGAAAGCATATTCAGAGTTACCACAAGATTGGGAAGGGGCATGTGTATTAGGTATGCTCAAACCATCCTTCTTCTTGTTGCCAATTGAGACAGGAGAGACCTTGGGAGTTAAAGTTTATGATGTAAGTCATAAAAAGAAGCAGGCATCCTTGAATATAGGTAGCTGGGAAGATGATGAGTGGCCTCCCCAACACATTATTAATTATTATGGACTTGCTACTTGGGCAGAAGATGGTACCTATGGATATAGAACCCCAATATATATGCTCAACCGTATTATAAAACTACAGGCGGTGATTGAGATTATCACTAATGAGACAGCTCAAGCACTTAATCTTCTAGCTAAGCAAAATACTCGGATGAGATCAGCCATCTATCAAAATAGATTACCTCTGGACTACCTATTAGCAGTAGAGGGAGGGGTATGCGGAAAGTTTAATCTCAGCAACTGTTGTTTGCACATAGATGATGAAGGGTGGGCAGTGGCTGAACTTACAAGCCACATGGTTAAACTGACGCATGTACCTACTCAGGTCAGGAATGGGTATAATCCTAGTAGTTGGTTTGGAAGTTGGTATGAGCAGTTTGGAGGGATTAAGGCTTTAATAGGAGTAGTATTCATTATATTCTTATGTCTCTTTCTGCCTTGCCTAATTCCATTAGTGGTCAGATCTATACATAGTATCATAGAGAGTACTATAGAAAGAAAGACAGCTGCTCATGTAATGGCTGTCTATAGATATGAATCCCTAGCCCAAAGAGAACATATTCAGGATGAGGAATGCTGAAGGAGTTTGTGATGATGCTAAGATGCTTACAAGGTCTGTTCTGGTCCATGGCTACTTGAGAGGTGTTGGTAAACTATGATTGGTGATGCATCTGGAATAATTTTGTATCAGAGGCATCAAAGGGGGGAATGTGATGGAATTTCGGTGAAATGTAAATTTAGTAGGCCGAGATTTCCACGTGGCATATGTGTATGTTGTATCAGTTAGTTAGTTACACGTAGCTAAGATACTGTCATCAATGTACTGAGCATGTGCAGGAATGCAGGAACTGAAATCACACTCCTTTCTCCTTTGTTTCGGATGAGCCATGTGGTCTGCCCATATAAGGAAATCCAAATCCTGTCCACTGATTGGTTAAGGGTATGTGCGGGTGGAGCTATTAATGGGAGGAGTTATAGTTCTATAAAAAGCATGTACTCCATGTGTTCGCCCCTCAGACCTGTTTTGGAACGTTAGTTCATCTGAGACCCGATCGGTATGTTAATAAAGACCTCTTACTTCCTGAAAACCTGCATCCATCTCTCTGTGTCTGGCTTCTGCAAATTTACTCGGTTACATTATGTTAAATTTTGTATATATTGTGTATTAATATTGTTTTTGTATTTTATTGTACCCTATTGTATCAATGCAATGTTTTGAAGACCCAGGACATACTTGACAACTAGATAAATCTCCATATATCTTTCCTGGTAAAATATTTTATAAATAAATAAATAATGTCACCAGGCTTCAACAGGGGTTTCTCTAATTAGCATGCCAGTACATAATGTGCATCTAATTTACAACAGAAGATCAAGATTGGCATCAAAGCACTATGTGATTTGCTGAAGTATTGGTTAAAATGTGCTTGAGTATAGGACGTATGTATGAAGATATCTC